>JAFBJW010000086.1:41294-275596 GCA_016785235.1 Pseudorhombus dupliciocellatus
GGGGGTTAGAGGGGGGAGGGAAAGAAAAGAAAGTATTGGTGGTGGGCGGGGGGGTTTAGGAGGGGGGGCTCTGATTCTGAAAGCCACCGACAACACAGAAAAACTGCGCAATTTAGTACAAATCACGCACAAACTTTAGAAACAGAAAACTGGCCCTGGTGCGTTTAATATTTGTTTACGGATGTTTGGAGCCTGCGCGCATCCCACATGCACACGCACAGATATACAGTACAAACTGTAAACGTGTGCACAAATCAGCACAGATCTGTTTTTATCCTTGTGTGCTGATGTTTTATCTCCGTGCGCGTTTTCTTAGAAGCGCGCGCACACACACACTCCACGCGTGAAAGCTGAACACATTCAGTTTTTCTTACTCCGTGTGTTGCCACTGCGCACACTTTCCTCGCAGCCTGCCGCACAGACACACATGCGCGGTCGCGCGCACGGAGCAGAGGGGGTATTACTGAGTGCTGCGGGTTTTGTTCCGCGCTCAAAGACATGTTTTATTATTCTCCTCTGTTCAAAGCGACAATAATCAGGAGAACACGGCGCGTCCACGCCACTGTAACCGCTCCGAGTGGATCCAATCCGGAACAAAGACCAACTCCAAACAGCTTCTTCGGGCCCCTCCGCAGATTTGCGCCCCTTCGTTCCGCCTGTGCGCGGCCGATGATCTGCTCTAATCAAAGTGGAAAATCCAGCCTCTGATGCACAATAGCGGCTGAAATGAGACGCGTCAGCAGCGTGCACAGAGGAGCCGTGCACAGAGCTGAGCTCTGGGTGTTCGCTGTCCACAGCTGGACGGACACAGGAGGGATGTTTGATTTGTTATCTTCAGTCACCAGCTCCTCATTCAGGGGCTCATGATGAACAGAACGTTTCATTAGGACACTGGATTTGATCTTGATTTGTTCCTCAGACATCGCAAAAAGTTTTTTTTTTCTCCTTTTGATTTCCTGACTCAGACTGAAAGTTCAGATGATGACGCTGTTGGTTTGATTGGTTCCATCAGATGAGACAGGAGGGAAAGTCACGGTCTCATCTGAACTGGAGGTTTCATGCACTTGTCTAAAATCTAAATTCACCTGCTGAAAGATTCTGGAATAAACCAACGAAAGCCCCTTTTTACATTTGCTTCATAAAATAATGAAACCATCGAAGAAACAGAGCTAAAGAAAAGTTGCAAAAAGAAAAGCTGAACATGAATGAAACAAAAGAAAGTGACGCCAGACTAACTCGGATCTGGAAACCTGAGCTGTGTCCGTGCTGCACCTACTGACGCTCCTGGCGGACAGAAAACAAACTCAGCCCGGCTGTTTGTTTAGTGCTTCAAGTGGCACGCGTCCGGCGCGCGCAACGCACCGGCACCGGCGCAGGAGCCCAAGGTGGATCCACGCGACCGGAGGGCGTGGCCAGCCCTCATCCAGACGCATTGAAAAGCCGTGGCGTCTCTCCTCGAGGACTCAGTGCAGCTTTGAGGAGCGCGCGAGGCAGCAGCCCAGCGCACTGCCCACTGGAACAAGTGCGCGTCAAGCAACACGTGAACGGCACGAGCGGGACGCACTGCCTCCGGTTGGTGATTTCTCTACAAGTTCCTGTGCTTTTTTTTTTATTCTGGGAATGGACTTCACGGCAAAGATGGAGATTAACATCACCCAGCAGCAGCTCGTGCCGCCGGCCTGTTTCTTCTCCGCCGCGGCGGCGCAGAGCATCCAGCTGAGCCCGTGCGGCAGCAGCCAGAGCAGCGGGAAGTCTGGCTCCAAGCAGCCGAAGCGGCAGCGCTCCTCCTCCCCGGAGCTGCTGCGCTGCAAGCGGCGGCTCAACTTCGCGGGTTTCGGCTACACGCTCCCGCAGCAGCAGCCGCACGCGGTGGCGCGCAGGAACGAGAGGGAGCGGAACCGGGTGAAGCTGGTGAACAACGGCTTCGCCACCCTGCGCGAGCACGTCCCCAACGGCGCCGCCAACAAGAAGATGAGCAAAGTGGAGACGCTGCGCTCCGCGGTGGAGTACATCCGCGCCCTGCAGCAGCTGCTGGATGAGCACGACGCGGTGAGCGCCGCCTTCCAGTCCGGCGTGCTGTCGCCCACCATGTCGCAGGGATACTCCACCGACATGAACTCCATGGCAGGCTCCCCGGTGTCCTCCTACTCGTCCGACGAGGGCTCCTACGACCCCCTGAGTCCAGAGGAGCAGGAGCTGCTGGACTTCGCCAACTGGTTCTGAGCATCTGTACGAGGTGAGCACGGATGATGCCCGAGAGGGAATCAGGCTGTGAGAAATCAACGGTCACGATGGATCATCTGAGCAGTCGCTTAACTTTCTCTCCTCCTCTCCACAGAAATATGGATCAACTCAGTTTACCGCTGTGCGCTTGGGATGGCCCCGGAGGACACTGGGTGTCCCCGAGAACAAGATGCACTGTACACGCGTTTCGGTCCCCGCGTCCTTAACGCCCTGTCCTCGCGTCCTCCTGACTGACGGACAGACAGACGAGGCCT
The DNA here is from genome assembly GCA_016785235.1 of Pseudorhombus dupliciocellatus. NCBI lineage: Eukaryota > Metazoa > Chordata > Actinopteri > Pleuronectiformes > Paralichthyidae > Pseudorhombus > Pseudorhombus dupliciocellatus. The sequence goes on from JAFBJW010000086.1 coordinate 43,793, forward strand.
GAACGTCCTGAAAAACCTGGGGGGAATCAGACCAGAGATCAGCGCCAAAGGATTAAAAGAAGACGGCTCTCCTGACAGCGTGGGAATCCAGTCTTCTTCAGCCCTCGATAAAAACTCTAAAGTGAATCCATGCGCTTCAGCAGCACATTCAAAACTTTATTTAACACGTCGCTCATCAACTATGCTAAATCCAATCACAGAGCACCCTCCCCTGGCAAACCGTGGCCGGTCAATTCTGAAAATGCTTCCAAGTCGCGGATTTATTCTATAAAATTCTATGTGAGACGCTTTTTTGAAATATATTAAGATATTTTTGTATGTAAGAGATTTATAGATGTTTTGTACACATCCTTTTGTATATATTTTCTCTATATATTGCGAAGTTGCTTCTAATACCTCCTGCCTGTGTAGACGTGTAGTCTATTATTCTCTGGCTCTTCTGTTCACGAGGTTTCCAGACGGAGTTTGATACTCTGACGTTTTATTCTAGCACCAACGTGTCTTATTTAATAGAGGAACCATGTTATCGCATTATGTCATGAACTTCACGGTGATCAAAACTTATGCAGCTATTGTCCAAACAGAGCGCAATGTCCACACGTTGTGTCTTTACACTGCCGCTCTAAACTGTCTTCACATAAACAGAGGGCGGGGAAAGAAAAGTCTTATAACCATATTTTCTACTCTAGTCCGAGAATAAAACCATTTGCTACTGAATCACTTTCCATGTCTTGATTTGGGGTGAATTTAAAGGGGACATTTGTTTCGCAGCTTTCAGTATCTTTGGTGGGGGGGGGGGGGGGGGGGGAAGGGTGGGGGGGGGGGGGGGGGGGGGGGGGCGAAGTGTGGCGATGTGGGGACAAAGGAGAAGAAGTCCCACTTTTACGCACATTTTACGCACGACTTTTTAACTACCCTTTTCTAGAAATTCTTAAAGTCTCGAGACAACTCCGAACTGAACTCTGTCCAAATGTCCCCAGTCCCTGTTCTTTATGAACAACACAAAAGGTCGGGCAGGCGCAAAGAGCACAACTGGAAGAACAAGAACGAGAGTTCTGTTCTCACATAAACAGCTGGGGTGTTTCTTTTTTAAGAAAACGATCAATGTAAAAGTCTCGTCGCTGTAGTTTATAAAACATCCGGCGAGATTAAACTTTAATGGTGGCGCGCACTAACTGGCAGAGAGTTGGAGAAGGCACCTCAATGATCTTTTTTTCTTTTGGTCTGATAAAAAATAAAATTGCGCCAATATTGTCCACGGCTGACCTGTAAATTAGCTGGGGGCGTCCTGCAGTCCATTTCGGGGCTGCTTCTTTTGTTGGGGAAAAAGTGAGTTTGACAGGTATACGGCGGAGGCCGCCACCGGGCGCGTGTCTGGCTAAATGAGTGAATGGGTTTTGTGTGGTGGTCGAGTGGAGACACGGAGCTGAACTGGCTGATGGCGTGTGCCTCCTGACAGCAGCATGCCGCCCAACACACCCCAGCCACCACCTGGGAGAGCAGAGCAAAGTCTCTGCGTGGCTCCAGTTTAGATTCTGCCGCGGCTCTGAGTTCTACCCTCACACCACAAACTGTGATTCCGACGAATAACAAAAATCCCTGATGCGCGGCGAGAGAGAGAATCAAATGCGAAACCTCTTGTTGCGTTGAGGGATTCATTGAAGGGGCTGTGCGCCTCGTCAGTGGTTGTCAATGGAGGGGCCACCAGGGGGCCTGAGAGGGGGAGCGGGGTCTGACAGCTCTGCAGCTCCACTGTGGGACTTACAGGGAAGAGTTTGAATAAAGCGACAGCAGGAAAACTATTTTACATTGAAATCTTTTATTCTTTAATAGATTTCTAATTATTGCATTGGTCAAAATGCTGTTGGCCTTGAAAACATTACTTCTTCACATAAAAGTCAATAATAGAGGTTGAAACGTCCACAAACCTTCCTCACATCTCTTCTAAAGAGTTTGTTCTCTGCTCATCCAGAGTGATGGACGTTCAGTCTCTGCACAGTGAACAACACCCAGAGCTGCAGAACATTTCAGGACCATAGACAGCACTCTCCAGGAGCTCGCTGCCACTTCTCCCAGCGTCTGCTGAACACGCCTCGGACCACGAGACGCTCTGATACTCAGAGGGAAAGAGCCGTGTGTGTGAGGGAGGTGGTGCCGGTACCTGAGCCTCACAGGGCAGACTGGAACTGGGGTCAGAGGTCGGTGGAGTCGTCCAGAGGGTTGGAGATGACAGACTTGTGAATGAGCATGAACAGGGGCAGGTAGGCCAGAAAGTCCAGCAGGTCCAGAGGGGCAAAGCGCTGCAGCTGCAGCGTGACGGCCGGCTCCTGCTCCAGAAGGATCCCTCCGGCCTTCAGCTCCAGGAGCAACTGCTCCGCGCTGATGAATCCCTGCTGAGCTCCGCCGTCTCCTCGCTGCTCCTCCAGGAGGAACAGGAACAGCCGCTGCTCGGGACACAATCAGAACAGAGAAGACATTCAAACATGAGGAAAAGTGGATAGTTGTGTGAGTGTGGCTGTGGGTTTGTGTGCTTGCTTCTCAGCGTAGCCTCAGATTACCACGGCCTGTTTCTAGTCTTGTTTGAGTGCACCTGTTTGCACCGTTAATGCAGTCAAGGTAATAATTGTTGGGGAGGGAGGGGGCGGTGGCGGCGGTGGAAATAATCCTTCTGGCAATTAGCCCATTCCCCCAGCCAGCCTCTCCAGTTAACAACCCTATCCCTAACAGCTCTGTAATTACACAGCCTCCTCTACCTGGCCAGCGGCTCAGTTTCCACACCCATGGCCACAGGCTTTCATGTTCCTCTGCCTTTCAGAGGCTCACCGCATCCCTGCCTGAATGAGGGCCGGGCCGGCTTGTGAGCGACCAGCTGGTCGGCCAGTCCCGGTCCAGCTCAGATGAGCCGTGTGTCTCGGGCTGATTACAGGGCTGGGCGGAGTGGACGGCATGTTCACTGCTGGGCACTTTAATGAGATTAGGGCTGTGCTAATCTATGAAAAGGGAAAAGCAGCCCTCTCTTCTTCTCTCTGGCTTGCTTTCCTCATTTCTATGCATGAGGGCCGAGTGCCTCCCTAAAAAAACAGCTAGCTTTACAAAGCATGCTTTGGAATTGCTCTTCAAAGTGTTTACCAGTATTTATTTCATTATAATTATACCCACAGAGCCATGAGGGAGAGGCAGAGGTGGTGTGAGTGGCACAAAAGTGACTGATGTGAAAGTTAATCTGACATGGAAGTAATCAAATGCTCCGTGTGATCTCACTACAGACATGTGGAGGTTTTCAAGCCGACAGACGTTTAGAGGAATCTGAGAAACGGGACTCCACATTACCTTGGCTTTGAAGAGCCTCACTTCCAGAGAGTGAAAGTCGGTGCTGCCGATGAGCGATCGCATGAACTCACTGTGAGAGAAGAGGAAAATCACAGCGTCACTTTCTGGAAAGACAGAACACGAGCTGTTAAACAGGTAATCCACTGATCCAGTTTGTGTTCCTATACTGGATTCTACCATTCCCATGATGCTCACATTGTTACGGAGAACTGCACTACCCACAATCCTCTGACACAATACAGACAATAGTGATGCGTGTAACTGTTCATTTGAAAACCATGTTGTCTATGATCAGAGGGATCAGCCTTAATGTTGAGACACTGAGTTCAACTTCTGGAACCAGAGCGGTCGGGTTCTCTTGTCTTTCAAACGCCTCGCCCTAAACTTTCAGTGAACTCATACAACTTAAGAAAAATGAAATGAGCTTTAAACATCAAGTCAGGGGAGTGAACCCTTAACAACGCTCAGCCCATCGCTGTTGTTGGCAGCGTCGGAGCAAGCTGGTGGTCGTGGCGGGTGATTTTTGGCGGGTCTCTTCCGTGAGATGTTGTGTGTTTGTGGCGATGTGATGGTAAAGTGTTCTGAGCCCATTGTGGTTGCTCAACGTGGCCTGGCTGCCAAACAATGCACGGGTACACGGGGACATCCCGCCATTGTAACGGATAAAACTGCTCTGGTTTTGGGACGGTGGGTGTTGGGCTGGGTGGGGGTGTGTGTTGGCGGGGGAGAGCAGGGTGAGAGGGCCTTCGTGTGGAGGTTGAGGGAGGGCAACAAGCAACCGGAGCACACTCTGCCGCAATGCGACCGCTTGCAGACGAACAAAATCTAGGTCCACTCAGATAATTAGAGGGAGAGGCGACCAATTGTGCTGGGACAGACCTCTCCTGTCCAGCGTGTGGCACAGCGACAGTCGTCCCTTCTCTAACGAGCGCCCGGTGTTAATGAGCCCCTCCTCGCCGAGCGCTCAATGGCCTGTTAGAGCGAAGAATGGCCAAGCACTAGGCCATCGAGAACAGTGCATGCTTGAGTGCACACAGCGCTGTGATTGGCCCTCGTCTGCCAACCACCGTGCAGGCCGCGGCTTGACGGGGATGAAGCGAGACAGGGCAGCTAATGATCATTAATTGCACTTGGTTTGCGGTAAAAGAGTCCAAATGCTGTGGCGCTAAGGACACTGGCGGGATAATGGCTAGCGTAAACGAGGGGCTCGGGGACCAGTGCTGGACTGCAGGGAGGATAATAGCAGCATAACCCATTTTCTTTTGTCGGCCCACCACCGGAGTCCTGCTGTGGCCAACACAGCAGACTTCTCACTTACGTAATGGCAAAAACTTTGGCGGTCTGCTCAGCGGGGAGCTGGTATACAGTGAGGCAGGGGGTGCAAACACTCTGACCTAGTTTGATTTGATGGAACTGAGAGTTGCTTTGGGGATAATTTTGAGCGGGTAAAAGGAAACTGAGGAGGAGGGACTGGCGTTGTCGGACAGTTTACGCGGCGGGTAGCGAGTCCGGGACGTGCTGTCCTGTGCCGTGTCCAGCAAAGCTTCCAGGGACACTCGCAGTGTCCATCAGTGCACACATGCGTGCTCACAAATCCAACAGTGACAATGGATGCGGCGGCTCCCCTGATGCCGTCTGGGAATCCTGCATGGCGATGCACTTCTTGGCAGGTCATGTGACCGGCCCTGAGGGAATGTGGCGCTGTGTGAGGTGGACTTGTCGGGGAGCACAATGCTGCAGGGACAGATGGGCTGAGTCATGGGCCAACGTGGCACAGAGGCCGAGAGGGAGAGACATGAGAGGGACACGCAGGGGAAATGGAAAAGACAAGTGAGAGGGGGGAAGGGTGCGGCACACACCAAGAAATATCTAAAGACATACATATATTTAAATATATATAAATCTACATAAACATATATAATGCAGACTGCACCGTCTCAGATTTCAAAGCCTTCAATGATCAGATTGGCTGATTGTGTAACTACTGTTGCAGCTCGTTTTTAATCTGGGATTAGAGACAACAGGATTAACTGAAACAGGTAAGAGGATCAGTTCAGTTCAGTTGGGATGAGATGACAGAAGGATGCTTTTGTTTTCTCCTTGTTTATGAGGCAGCTTTATGAACGCTGATCTCCTCTCTCCTTATTATTCAAATTGAAAACAGGGGTTCTGTGAAAAGAGGTTTAATATGGACATTCATTATCATTACTATAATTGCCTCTATACAGAGCAGACACCCTGGTCGTTCTGTGCCAGCGAGGCCGCCGGCCCACAGGCCTCCTCTAACACACGACACAAAGGGCCGGCCGTAAATCAGAGGACCCGTGACCCTGGCCCTGTCCTCGCTGAGAAGGAGCTCTCACTGCAGGGCGAGGGCTTCGGGAGCAGGCCTTGACCCTGTGGGACCTCCGGAGTAGGCTTGGCTCCACACTCTCCTGCCCGCAGGAAGCTATAAACCCCAGGGCAGAAAAAAAAAGCGCCGTGTGTGGGAATCTGAAGCATATGGGGTTTAATAATGTAGAGACACAAGAACACCGAGGCCGAGTTCATGTCGGAGATGGTTTTCAGCACAGGGTTCAATCAAGGGCTGAGGCTGAGATGTTTTCAAAACGGACTGATCCTTTTCACCAAAATGTATATGAAAAAATTCTCAGAAATCAAATCCTCACATCCGAGAATCAATGAATCGACTGTTACTGCAGCTCTGGGCCTCACAACACTGCTGTTGTTATTTTAATTTCCAACAACATGTGGATTCTTTTATTCTGTGCTTATGCCCCGTCCCATCCAAACTCTGACACTGACCTCTGAACTCATTTCAAATCTTTGAAGACTCGAGGAGGAGGGGATCAAACAGAGCCCCACACATGACGACAAACCTCTGGAACACACTTGCGTACACACTCCCTTATTCTTATTTATGGGAGGTCAGTGACTCCTCTTCCAGGGTCGCTGAGGAGTGGGGGGCGTGTCTGCTGACGGTCACTTACTCCATGGTGGCTATTTTCTGGGCCAGGCTGGCGATGACGGAAAAGAGCCTCAGGTCCACGAGCCCATCTGTCACTCTGAAGTCCACCATCTCCAGGATCTGAAGAGAGTCGACAATCGACACTGTGACGGTGGCGGGCGTGTGAATATATGTGAGTGTATTGGTGCGTGTGTGTGCTGACCCTGCAGATGTACATCTCTTCTTCGTCAGACAGCATCTCTGGAGGGATGATGTTTTTAAGAGCGAGAAGGGCCTGAAGGCAGGAGATGTAGCCGTCACTGTCACTGTCCTCCTGCAACAACACCGTCGTCATCATCATCAAAGAGAAAGAGAATATTCAGAGGGTTGAAATCCAATTTTTAGATTAGATTAGATTAGATTCAATTTATTGTCATTGCACAAGTCACAAGTACAAGGCAATGAAAAGAAGATTGCATCCAACCAGAAGTGCTATAGCAGTTGAATTAAAATATACAGAATATACAGTATTAACATATGTAAATGCTATTGCAATGTCGTTAATGATGATCTGCATTCTGCTCTGCTTTGGTTGCAGCTACCATTTTACTCACTTCATCGAAAGCTCTTCTGTACTCTTCCAGTTTCTCCTGACTGAAGATGCAGTATTTTGCCAAAAAGTCGACTGGAGAGAGAAGAGAAGAGAACCTGGATTCAGACGGTGATTTCTGTCACATTGAGCTACCCCTGATTTTACAGTAAAAAGAGGAAAAGTGATGAGCACATGAGAGGACCCAGCTGAGGTGAACCACTCCCATGAATATTTCTGTAAGCAAATCTGGGAGGCAGAGAGACTCAGAAGGAAGGAAGGTGGGGGGGTTAAAAAAGGGGCTTTTAAGCTGCTGCCACTTCAATTTAGGAGATGAGAATGAGTCTACGGAATAATGGATCTATTCATTGGGGTGGAGAAGAAAGAGGAGCAACAGAGTTGATATCGGTCTGGATTTAAACCCCGGACCTCTGGGGTTTCTCTGCAGTAGCAGGGGGGCTGTTTGAATCTGCCATTTATCAGCTTAGGCCTAATCAAAACCAGGCCTTCCGCAGCCTCGGCCTTTCACATGCAAAACGCGACATTCGTATCTAGTCAACTTGACTTGTTAAAGCTTGATTGATCAAAAAGGAAAAACCGGGTTGGCGCATCTGTTTGCAAATATCTGCGACGAGGAGAAGCTGCAGGACGAGCACCGGCCGCCATGAGAGCGCACGGGGAATTAAACACACGTTCAAACAGCAGCTGGATCAGAGCACTGGTCAATCAAGTGAAATGACAGCTTGTACGACAACACAGGTTCAGACTCCATCTGGGGGAGAAGGAGCAGTTTGACCTGACTTCGGACAGAAAAGCTGATGCAACCGTTCCTGAACGCCTCATGGTGGATTCACTGATGAGAAGCACACAGGTAACCCTGTGGGGACGGTTTAAACCCATGCAGTGATCAGCTAATTATCAGATAATTTAAAAATCTGATTTCTAATGTTTGATAAACGAAAGGCACAGTGAGGTAAAGTCACTCAGAGACGAGGTTCAACCTCAACATCAGCCCCGACCATCGGCTTACTTCTTCTTCTTCTTCTTCTTCTTATCCTCTGCTGCAGAGCACAACACACACACAGTGCAGTGGTGCTGGAGGGGGGGGTCAGGGGGTCCCAGGCTGAGGGGAGCTCCGTCAGGGAATCAGACGGACAAAAGGTGCAGTGGAGTGAGAGATTGAGGGAGGAAGCAGGGGCGGGTGGAGGAGCGGGACAAAGCCGAGGCAGTAAAGCCTCCTGCCTGATAGCCTTATCTGATTCCACTCCAGCGCTTGATGGCTTTTTTCTCCAGCCTGCCTTTAAAGCGCACAGGTTGTGCTTTTGGTGTGAAGCCTAGCAGAAAATGTTAATCAACAGAGGGACTGTGTGGAGAAAGGCGAGAGAAAGGGGAGAGTCACTCTGTTCAGGCCATAATCTGTAATGAGACCGAGGCGATTCAGTTGCAATAGAGAGAGGAAGAATGGGGCCATGATGATGATGATGAGCAGGGAGGTTCACTCTTTCACCGGGTTTGTTTTTCTGTTTTGTTCCTTTTCTCTCTCGGAGTCAGCGCCCGTGCACCGGGCGGCGGGCTGCAAACAGCCGCGGGTCACAACTCATTTAACACACACTTGGACGTCAATTTCCATGTCTGCAGCTGACGGATGGAAAACGCTGCTGACTGCTCGTCTGACAACTATTGCTACTGGTCTGTGTAAGATTGATTTCCCTCGGATCGCAGTGCTTTTCGCCAAAAAACCTCAGGTGTTTTTCTGATCAGAGGAAATCAAATCACACTTTTGTACAAACAGTGCTGATCTGTCATTATCTTACTCAAACCACCTCTGACTTGAAATCAAATTTCAGATTTAGACTAGAGGGAGAGTTCTTCGGTAACATTTCACATTTAAAAAGTTAAATACAAAAGTTTATTTTCTACAATGTAACCAGCAAACAAATTGTTTTTCTGACCTCGTAGTGCGTGATTGAAAACTCCTAATCCAGGCCAGTTCATGAGTTTAACTTCACATAAAAACAACAGTTCCACAAACGACACCTTTATAGACACACTCACACAAAGAGGGCTCTATTGCAGCTTAACGTGTCTGTCGCTCTCTTTCCCGCTTAATCCCAGACTTTTGTTTCTGCTCATCATCGGCACTATTAAAAATGTCCCATAATTCCTCTAACAAAGGTCACATTCAGCTGCCCAGAGTAGGTGACCCCCTTTTTAGCAGCAGGGGAATGTCAGAGTGCAGCATGCCCCACATACAGTATACCGCTCAAAAATACACACACATGCAGGCGATGAATGGGTTGTGGGATGTTTTGGGTTTAAGCCCTTGAATATGGGACGATCCTGTAAATCTACGGCTCAGATGCTGAACACCACGAGGAGCGGGTGCTGTGAGATAAGGAGGAGCGGGCTGAGCGTGTCGTTTCACAATAGCTCAGAATGAGGCGTTGCTGCTCGTGTTGTGAAGGCTCCGTATCAAAGATCTGATAAACGCGGGACCTGCAGGAGGTGCAGAGGAGGAGACAGGTTCAGATCGACAGGTTAGTCATACGTGCACACGAGGAGCAGACCGTGTGTGGTTGTCTTGTTTGTGCTAAATCATTTTGAAAGATGCAGGTGTAAATTTGTCACTCGTCAGTCCCGGGTTGTTGTCGTGTTTCGGGTCGAGCTCCACAGCGTGTGCTGGGCGCCACAACTGAGCGGAGGCTGACAGTACTTGGCAGCATTCTCCTGCAGGCGCTGTTGTCGCTCCGTGAAAAAACCAGACTCCTCCCCGTCAATTTCTCCTAAAGAGCCTGAGAAGTGTGTGTGTGTGTGTGTTGAGAGGAGGGGGTTGAAGCGCTGGCAGGAAAACAAACAAAGACACACGTAGTGGCCACACTCCTGTCTCTGGCTGCACGCCACTGGCCTCACCACAAACCACAACTTACACACACTCACACACAATCAGCCTGTGCTGCAGATCCTGGCTGATACGCCCACGCAGGCCAAATCATCTGGCGTACTGCAACACCAGATCTCTGGAGATAACCCCACAAAGCCAAATCATCTGCTATTATTGCCTTGCCGCTCCTTGACATTGTGCCATTAATAAGGCCATTGTGGAGCGCGCTCTCTGTTTGGACACCGTATAATAGACTCTTTGACAGATTTACTTTGCCGTCTCTCCCTCTACCCCTTCCCCTTTTTCCTCCCTCGCATATTCCACCCTGCTGCTCATCAATAGGCGAGCTGTTTGTTTGCCCAGTCATTCTGGACCCACGGTAAATACATAGAGGTATTCCACGCCAGAGGCTGAGCAAACAGGGGGCTGCATAAAGGCACGGTACCTGAGCACACACGCGTTCATAAACACCATTTAACCCCGTCGCTTTGAAGCAACTGGTCTTTCTTGTTTATTTGGGAGTCTTTTTGAAAACAGTTGGGGCTCGATCTGCGCCCACGGGCAGGAGACGGCCGCAGACGCCACCGGTGAGGGTGGGCGGGGTCAAAGTGAGACTGGCTTCAAGGCCGACAGGTGTTCCACATTAACATTGACATTCTTCAGAGACCTCCGCCCACAGAGTCCCCGACACCACGCTCGGTCACTGGTTAACAGGCACTAAGCCGCTGCTCTATGGCAACACAAAGGAAACCGCAGCTACTTGATACGGTCGCTCCACGCTCTTACAGCCTGTTCAGTCTGAACGAGAGGAGCCCAATAACGCTGATGGGTCCGGGTCCGACTGAAAATAATGATCACGCTTCATTCTCATATACATTCTTGCCAAAATCCCCCCCAAAAAAACCTGGCGATTATTATGAATGTGCCATAAACTTCACGGACCTGTCGTTATCAACGAATATCTGTCATCTGTGTCATGCAAATGATTCTTATTGTCTGTGTGCAGCTCAAACACGAGCGACGGCTGACTGATGACAGCTCGGTGGGTCACAGAGTTGAATGGGAGACGGGTGGCAGAGTACAGGATGTTGCACGTGGTGTGTGTGTGTGTGTGTGGTGGGTGGAGGGGGTATTTTGGGAATCCTTTGGCAAGTGGTCAGTGTTGGCCTGAAAAGAGACAATTATGTCCAGTTAGTCCTTTTCAGAGCCTAATGAGGAGCCACAGTTACAAGTGTTATGAGTGGATGAAAAGTAGCCAGCACTCACACACACACACACACACACACTAAACAAAAGGACCCTGGTGAACACTCAGGAGTGAAAAATGACAGATTGTACCAGGACACACTGTAAACACACCACACCCACAAACACAAACCCCAGTCACTGAACACATCGTTTCTCCTCCCAGTGTTACCTACGGCTGCTTTTCAAATAAAAAACAAACTTTAAACATAAGTTGAAGATAATCTTGCTCCTTTAAAAAAAAGGAAACAGATTAAAGATGAGAAAATGTTTCAATAAAATCAATAAAATCGCTAAACTCATTTGATGACTTAAAGAAGAAAAGACCAGCTCCCATGGACACACACACACACACACACTCCTGTAACCACACCACAGCTTCCCATCAGGTGTGACCTTGCAGCAGAACAGTGGAGCCAGCTGCAGGTTCTTCATCCCTCCTGATTATCGTCTGAACAAACCTGTCCAATCAGCCCATTCATGTGAGCCAGCACTCACCGGAGAACTCTGACCCCGCTGACCCCTGCCGAGGGCCGGCCCCTCAGCCTTGACCTTAGGTGTGGGATGCTTATTGTGGGACTCACCAGCCCCGGCGCGGCCACAAAGGCCTGGATGCCAGAAATTAGGCACTTGAGGGAAACTGGAGAACTGCTGGCTAACATCCTGTTCACAAAAAAATACAATTCTAAAAAAAAATCAAGTGCCGTCATCGAGGGGGGATGTTTCTAGAGTCGAGAGGAGTGTTTGGTAAATTTGTTTGGGTGTTTGTGTTTTTCCCACATGGTCTATTGTTCGAGGATGTGAAGAAGAAGTGAGTTGGCAGGTTCACGAGTGGGAGAACTCTTGATTTCAAACAGTTAAGTACCATTTTCAACCAGGGGGCCCTAAAGAGCAACTCTGAGCAAACTTCCGGAGCGTACCACTAACAGAGCGAATCAGAATCAAACATTTAACTACACAATAATCACAATTAAATTTAATAAAAGAGACTCACAGTCCTCGAAATCGGAGGAGCCGTTGCGATCGCTCTGCCGAGGAGCGTCGTCCTGCAGCCTGGACAGCATGGTCAACACCTTGGTTCTCCTCTCCTCTATATTCCTCTCTGTCTCTTCGGTTCTGTGTTCAGGAATGTTGGGGCCCATCTGAGCAGCTGAGGACCCAACACGACCCCTCCGACCTGGATCGCCCGCCTCCTCCTCGGTGGGGTCTCCTTTAACTGCGCTGCGACCTGAAGGAGAGATGGGGCGACATAGATTGACATTAGAAATCTGACCAGGTATTTACCAGGACTAACTTAATACAGCCACATCAGAGTCCTGGAGAACACGGCTGTATTCATGGTCGTCAGCGTGGAAGAAGCCACTTGGCACAAAGCTCTACAGCCAGTCCTGTTCCTTCGGTAAACACCAATTCACGTGTCATTGTTCTGCTAAATGCTGCAGTCACTTCTCCCTTCAGGGTCTCTCTAAGGAACGGACGCTCTCCCAGAAACCTCCGTCTCCCTCCTTTCTGTCACTGAGCAGCTAATTAAGAGTCTCATTATCTCTGAATACACAGGCGGCAGCGCAGAGACAAAGAGCTGCGGCAAAGCACGGCACTGACAGTTCGCATGCTTCTTCTTCCTGATTTTGAAATGTGAGCGTTACAGCAATGATTTACGTGCCATATAATCAGAGATGCTTCGACTCATTAAGAGGTGAAAGTTTGACCAGTGGAGGATTCATCAAACCGTGCGGACGTGCTGGCGTGGATTCATTTATCCCGGCGGTGAGCGAGCAGAGGTCAGCGGCACAGATTGATGGAGCCATGTCTCATTGGACGGGCTGTCTTCCACCACGCTGCACACAATCACACGCCGCCGTCAGCCCCCGTGTCCTACTCCAGTTTCAATGTCAAAGGAAGGGACGACAGGAAGAGAAATGAGTTCATCAGTCCTGTGTGGGGGAGTTTTCATATGCAGCGACATGACCATTATTATGAGCTATTCAATTCAAAACTTTATTTCACATGAACCATAAATGATGTTTAAAATGGGGAAACTTCAAAAAAACCTATTTTCTTTTTCATTTGTTGTCTTTTAGTTCTGCCATTAAATTTACAATCACATATCAGCAGCTACCTTCAGAGCACGACGATAATAATGGGATAATCAACGAATCGAGCTCTGGTTCTCTGGATCTACAAGCCCCAGACTGTTTATATAAAGTAGAATCTGCTCAATCTCAGCTAACCCTCCAACTTAAATTATTCAGGATTTGGTTTCTCTCTTTTGAAACCTTGCTATCCCAACGTCCAACCCGGCCTAATCCGTGAATGCACGGTGATTACTGGTCAGTTCAAGCTGGAAACCAGAGCCCATCTAAAAACACACAGAGCACGTTACCATACCAACCACAGCATCTGAACTCTGCAGATAGCTGGATTTGGCTGCGAGCGGCCGAGTCAAATCCCCTCGAAAAGGCCATCAAGGACAATAACACACACACACACACTGCAGCTCGGTTAACGTCCCGTGCACCAGGCAGTGGCAAGAAGGTCGGACTTGTCTCTCTTTCTCTGCGTGTTTGAGAAAGGGATGAGCATCAGCGAGACAATTAGCAAGCCGAGGCTTTTCACTGATGCCACCCAGAGCCTCCACTCCTCTATCTCCTGGAAGAATGGCAGAAAGGCCGTGGGGCGGGGTAAAAAGGAAAATCCTCACCAAATTATTATTCATGGGGAGGGGATTTTCCTTTCAGGCCTCCTTTATCGAGGCCTTTCCCAACACGTCAGCCTCTCTATCAGCTGTGACAAGTGCCAATCAAAGGGCTTGAGTCCAGGTTTCAGGGGAAATGCTGAGGATTTCAGAGACAATGGCCAACGAGTCCACAGCGGCGGTGGCTCACAGACAAAGGTGACTTGGCTACACTGTCAGTGTGTGGTCCTCTGGGGGGAAACGATCCTTGCTTACACGACTAATCTCTGCTTGCACCATCTCTGTCTTTCTGCAGCCTAATCTGTGCCGTAGTTTCCTCGGCTCTCCGCAACAATCCGCCGGGGTCAGTTCAGATTAGTGCTCTTTGTGGCCCCTGCTCATCGCCACATTCATCGGGACATGAACATCTTCAGTAGCAGCTGAATGCTAAACATCGGGGTGAGCGCTGCAGTGACCGGGGCAGCGGGGAAACAGTCGCCAAACTATTATGAGGGGAGGGATTAGTCTATCTATGAATTCCTGATGAGCACAAATGGACAAAGGTCTTATCGTGAGCCTCGCTGTGGAGCGCCGGCGTTTTATCACCGCCACCGATTTGTGGTCTAATCTGTAAATCACTGAACCGTTTTCAATTGATCCAAAGAGGCGGACGGTTCAGTGATGTGGAACAGGCAGCAGGAGAAAAATAGAATGGGAGATAAAAACATGTAAATTCATCAGAAGAACTGATCAGATGCATCATGGGACATGTTTTTTTAACAACCTGTAAAAAGTCCTTTTGGCTGCGTGACACTAACCCACAGTAATTGTCTGAACTGAGGTCAGCGCCTCCATCACTTAGCAGCGCCACTGAAAGGTTGAACTACGTGCACCTCCAGGGAAACCAAATCTCACCTATCCACACAAAGACATGCCACACACTGGGCATCCTTTGGAGACTGACCTGAGGCGTGACCCCCTCCATGCCCTGCTGATGACCCTCAGCCCCCCTCCCCCCGAAGGGTGACCATGCCTTTGGCCTCCAAAAGGTCAAAGCACAGAAGCCATCGGCCGAATCCTCTGGGTGACATCTTTTTTCCCATGTTTGTCTAATTCTTACAGGGCAGTTAAACAGGGAGCGCCGTTTTAAAGCTGCAGGGAATTTCACTCATTGTAGTCGAGGACAATAGAGCGATGTACAGCGTCTACGTTTAACGAGCTAATAAATCAATCACCCTGAAAAACCGTATTAGACTCATTCTGACGCTCGTGGATGACGGATGGCAGCCAATCACGAGTCAAACTTTCCCAGAGTGAAACTTTAAACACCTCCACTCGAAATCTCTCAAAATCTGAATCTGAGTGAATGATGACGCTCAGCCGCCCGACATCAGACACAGAGGACCACGGAGACGAACCACTGGTCTTCAACGTTTAGCTCTGCCCGCTCATCAGTCTCCGATAAGATGGATGCATTTGTAGAATCTTGTAAGAAGCACGGACCATTAGTGCCGCTGCACCATGACTGATACCGGCAAGTGAGTCACCAGCCCGACAGACGTGGTCGAGTGGGAGGGGAAAAACAGGCCACTCTCAGCTCCTGACCTTTTCCCCACGTCCTGCGCTGCCAGTTTTCCAGTGTTTGTGGTCCGTACAGTAAACGTCGCCTGGGGACCCATCACTCATGAATGTACACAAGTCGGCCACACAGGTGAAGGTGATACCGCCAGCCAGCTGGCCCTAGCAAGGATTAGCGGGCTTAAGTGTACCGGAGGCAAGAGAACGCCAAACACAGCGCTGACAGCGAGGAGACAATGGCTCCTAATAAACCAGAGCTGACAGGGACTGGACGGGCTTTTACCGGATCACACACTGACGGAGAAGTCAGGCTCTTGTATTGATTAAGTATTGTTCTTATAGGCACTCGAGACCAAGTGCTGGCTTTCAACAAGTTGGTTTGTCATAGCGGCACACACAGAGTGTTCTCAATGTGAGGGATGCCGTACTGTGGCTGGACGGGCAGGGAGAGCACGAGGAACTGAACATGGGCCACGATGGACTCTGGTCGATGATCCATGAGGACGGTGAACCGGAGCCTTCGTCAGATTGGTCCTGAAGGAGAGAGGAAGACTTTTAGAAGGAGGCAATCACTGCATTTCACTTGGTTGATTAGGTCTGTTCCAAAACATGACCCAAACTGACCAGTAAGGTGGTCTAAACTCCCAAAAATAACAGGTTCTGAAAGAAGAATTCAAGATCGCGGTGCAAAGATCCAGGAGGGTTTTTATGCTGAGGAACATCGTGGAATGAAAAGTTTCAAATAATAATAAAACCAACCCTCAGAAGCAGCAGCTCCTCCCACTGCACGTCTCTTCATTATAAATAATCCAGTGTGCGAGCACCAGTTCACTGGGGAGCATTATGCAAAGAGTTGTCGTAAGAATCCGAGGACTCCAGCTCCTCATTGTGGTTAGACATAATTGTGGGGGGGCTTATGAGTCTCATTCAAGCTTTTCAGGGGCTCTCTCTCATCCGTCATAAAGGGGAGATTAATCGTAGATCACGTGGAGCACCTGCTTCCATTCCACTGGAGCCCAGCGCCCCTCAGCCCCTGTCTGCTCCTGGTGCTGGTGCATCCTCCAAAAGAATCCCAGCACGTTGGGCGTTTAGCCCAGTGAACCCCCTGTGGCCGAGCAGTGAGCTGGTGTAAAAGGCTGGCTGTTCCCCGTACAGTGCCACCCAGCCCCCCGCGCTCCTCCTCTCCTGCAGCCCGTGACTGATTAACCACACACCTGCTGCACGCCGCGTGCCCTCTGTTATATTGTGTCTCAATTATCAACAACAATTTAGCTCGTCTTGCTGGAATGACAGTTATAAATGCATACCAGTCCCAGTTTGTAAAGGGGGTCTTTGTGTGGGAGGCACACTCTGTGTACCAGGTCCGGGCTCATTGTCTGATAGGAGTTGATTCTTGAAGACTTAGTGTTTGCCCTCGGCACGCCGCCGCTTTTAGAGGGAATCTGATAGATGAACGGAGGAGGGGGGTAGAGAGTGAAAAGCGGCTTCACTCACCGATTTGTTTTCCTGGACTTTCCCTGCAGAGTCACACCTTTCAGAGATGCTGCCAGCTGTGAGGGGCCTCAGAGCACCTGACAAAAAACACACACACACACACAGCGTCAGGCTGAAGGCAGAGGAAGCAGTTGTGGTGCGGGGGATGTAAGCAGGCGGGTGTGTGTGTGTGTGTGTGTCATGCACGGCTGTACATAAATGTCAGCCCTGTGGCACACTCTGCCACGCACGCTTGTCTTTTGTGTCCTGGATGTGTGTGCACTGATATGAGTGATGTTGTGAATTAGCTCCAATTATGGCTCTTAATCTCTGAGCAAATAGTGGCAAAAAATGGAGCAACAAAACCCCGGCGGAGCACCTGTCTGCAGGAGCGTGCCAGGTGCAAACTTTGTTCTGGAGAAACACAGAGAGGAGGCTTCCAGCAAAGTCACACAGATTTTTTTTCTCCTCTTGTTGTAAACATTGCAGGCACAAATGAATAGAAAAGCAAGCAGCAGATTCTCCTCTGCTGGTCGTGAGCCAGCTCCCAGATACAAAAACACATTCTCCCTCTTTCTTCTCGTCATATCTGAGCATGCAAATAGCTCTGGTTTTATTTGTGCAGGTTCTGAGCCTCTGGGATTCTGCATCTATGCCAGCAGAGTGGAGGTGAATGGATTTACCATCCAGCCGCTTGTTACGCTAAAACTCCACATCACATCAACAACAAAAGGGAAAAGGCTTGTGATGTCAGTTATTGAGAAGAAGGCCGAACTGAACCTTTAAACCTCGGCTGTGTTTATCTGGAGATGTTATCAGCCTATAGACAAACAGCACCAGGCTGAGTGAGCTCTCCCCTCTGCTCCTTATCCACTGTTACGTGTGCTGCGCTCGCTTCTAAGTGTCTCCAGCTATCTGAGTCGGACTTTCCCAGTTAATAATCCACTCCAGCGGTTTGATCTTTATTAATATGGCACATCCTGATATCCCTATAAACCTTTCCCGAGTCGCCACACCTTGGGGGAAAGCAGTTTGCATGCCAGCGAGCAGATGAGAGGCGGTGTCGCAGCTCGTTAAAAAAAAAAAAAAAAAAGCTGCTCGACGCCATAAAAGGCGATTCTTACTCTCAAGGCCGCTCGCAGACAACACACAAATACAGTGTCATGTTTTCCCCCCCTCTGTCTGTTCATGTGTTGTTTCCAAACACGCACACGGACACACCTGTCTGACTGCTGCCTGTTAGCTCCGTGACGGTTTTTGCTTATCAGACGATCTCGTTCAAACTGTCAGAGCAGGACGCTCAGACTCGGGGAACTGAGATTGCTCCTCTGCCTTTTTACAAATAAATACTCAAAGAATAATCACAAGAGTTTCATGTGTTTGAATCAGTAGTAAATCACAGACACCTGTCCACTGAATAAACACGTTTCAGTGGTTGGTGAGGACATTAGATGCCGAAGCAGAGTTTGTCTTCTGTGAAGCCTCAACTTCCTCTTTCCGCTCCTCTCCCACCAAGCGTTAACTAGTCACCGGTATCGAGTGTTTTTGCTGGATTACATTTACTCCTGGCATTAAGATTGCTGCATAAAGCAAAACATAAAAAATCCCCATCACCGCCTGCATCTTGTAATTTGCACGTATCATGATTCCCGAGAGATAAGGAGGGACGGAGGTGTTGAGACCTTTACCTCCTGCTGTCAGTCCCGGATCCATCTGCATCCAGTCCTCCAGCGGTGGGAAATCCTCCTCCAGGCCGTAGGGGCTCGGCACGCACTCAGGCTCGGCTCGGTCCAAGAGGAGCAGCTGGACGCGGGAGAGGGGGCCCAGATCCCCCGAGTCACAGCCCATGGTCAGCGCTGCCAGGCTGGGGGACAGCTCTGCAGAGGGAGATTAGAACCAGGAAGTCAGGGACGCGTCCTGCAGCGCTACACAAATTGGTTCCCTTTTGCATAAGTGGGTAGTGGTTTGAAGAAGATAACAGAACATATACTTACAATATTTATATAAACAAAGTAGAATTAGCTTCATATAATCAGAGAACCAGGATCCCTTGTACAGAAACGTGTTGTGAAACAATACAACCTCTTGACCTTGAACAATAATCACACAAAATTAGACTGTACCACTTGTTGAACTGGATCACTCACCCACACACATACACACACACACCCCACCCCCCCCCTAGGCTCCAAAGTTCTCATCGTCACACCCAATTAAAAGCGGATCAGTGACAGTGTGGCTCAGTGCCCATGCAAATCCCGGGCCCATGCTGGTTGTGTGGAGCTGCCTTTGCTCTCCGAGGGGATTTCACACAACACGGTCCACTGCAGGTATCCCTGCTGTACACACACACACACACACACACACACACACACACACACACACACACACACTTTCCCTGCAACATGCATAACCCTTTTATGTTACAGTATTACTCACAAACAGAAAGTTTTGACAGTTTGTCTTGTATGAATCATTAAAACATCCAGTGTGCACGCACACGCACACACACACACACACTGGGAAGTGGGACTGGTGTTGGTGGGTGTGCTGATGTTTGGTAAAACAATCCCTCCAGTGAGAAAAAGGAACTGTTGCCTCGGCTGATAAACGAAGGAGTCGTTGGGAGGAAATCCCTGGGATAACTGTGACTGTAACACAATAATGTGGAGGGACACACTTTCAGTTAGGCCCTGCCATTAGTCGGGCATTCGCCAAAAGCGTCCACAAGATTGAAAGAGACTTAGCAAACAGTGGCAGATAACAAATGACTAATCTTGCGATTAAGACTCACTGGTTACCACCCACTCAGCGTCGGAGGGACATGGACAGGCTCAGGACAAAAGAAAAGTTTCAAAAAAACACTTCACACATCACAGCTCGCTGATGCTGACCTGGAGTGTAAAAAACTTATGAAAGGCTTTCAGGTCTAATCTGAAATCTTAAAAAAGTTTCCATAACCACAAATGAGTAATGTGCACCCACTCATGCTCTGTGACTGTTTCACCTCTGAAATGACATTTCATGACATTTACAGTGGCTGGGAATATAACAGACCTATGAATACATATTCAAGTAGTAAAGGATTTTTAGGAATCCCCCAGAAATTAAACAGACATGCTGCTCATTGAGGATGTGACTCTGTCTCCACTTTCTACACGGAAGCAAATTGCGCCTCGTCCGCAGCTGATAGAAATCAGTCTGGACCATTAGCTCACGCCGAGCAGAGCTCTTGGTTTGGGCGTCGGGTTGCTGTTATCACGCCGCGGCTGCTCCGATCCCGCCACATCCCTGGGGGCAAAGGTCGCCAGGTTCAGACAGAGGTCCGGGTCAAGCGAGCAGGTTAAACACCTTGTCAAGGGATTAGCGGGCTGGGAGGGAGGTGGAGGAAGTCTTCATTGGCTAATGTCCCCCTCCGCAGCTCACTGACCGACCCCAGGACACACACACACACAAACCTACACACACTATCTAACACTGGCATGCACCCACAATGCATTTACTCGGCCTTTGTTGGCCAACATGGGCCGATTTAAAGACCTGACACCGTGAGTGCTCAGATAAGAGCACGGCTGTCTGGAACAAGGCAGAGAGGAAGGAGAGCATGTCTAATTGAGACGTAACTGGGAGCCACACACACACACACACACACACAGAAACAACAACAAACACAGACACCTTCCTTCCAACAAGATCCTTTTAGGAGCTGAGACCTTTCAAAACTGTCACATGCAAATGAGGAACATTGTCTTTTAATGTACATTAAATGTGATTTTTTTTATTTTAACCTAAATAAGAAAGATTCAGGTTTTGTGTCGGAGGTATTTGTTGATCCTTTGACTTACTTGTTTGTGCTGTAAAATTAATTGCTGAATAATTATGTAAATGATTGTTTGAACACATCACTTTGCTCAGGGAAGCGTGGGCATGCAAATATCTGCATGTTATGGTTAACCACAGCGGCGTGTTCGTACCTCTGTGGGGTGAGGAGCAGCCCGAAGAGTCAGACGCCTGCTCCAGGGACGGGCAGGAAATTGACGGCGGAGCGATGGCCTCCAGTTCATCGAACACGTGAGAGCGACCGCAGCTGAGCTGCGAGCAGCGAGACGCCGCCGTGCCACAGCGTCCTGCAGGAGCACAAGAGTGGGCGTGCTGCGTTATCATGGTAATGCTAATGATGATGGCGGCTGGATGGAACTTTAATGATTCATGTGGGCTGATGCATTTGGAAACAATAGCATAGAAATGAAAAAAAAAAAAAAACTTCTGAATGAATAATACTGAAACCAACTGGAAGAGGTCACTCAGAGTTCAATTCTATTATTTCGATATGATCTAATGTTTTCTGGGGGGGGGGAGGGCGAGGAGACATCTTTCTTTTTCAGAGATCAGACTCAAACAATTAAAAAAAGACAAATTGCTGTGTCTCGGGGCCACCGCGGTGACATCAGATGGAAGATCTCGGCTCGCTGTTGTTGTTGTTGTGGGTTTAGTTAAATCCTGTCTCTTACAGGTTTGACACTCTGACAAGTGGACAGCTCCCAAAACAAACCCCAGGACCTCCAGCAGAGTCTGAGGACAGCGTCACAGCTTCAGGGCAAAAGCGGTTTCGCCTGCGATAAACACAGAGAGACAAACTCTGCACCTCAGCTTCACCTCATCACCAAGGTACTAATTAGATATCTCCAAACCAAACTCCTCCATTCTTCCTGGGTTTGAAACCGGAGGATTAGAGAGTGACACAGTTTGACCGGGTGGTGTGTTTTGTCACCGGCCTGAAAGAGGCTTGTTGAGGCTTTTCTCACATTAGAAATGCAGAGCAGCTTGTCCCGGACAAAAGGATAATATATACAGAGGCTCCAAAAGGAGAAAAGGCAAACTCAGCTCCGTGGCTGAGTCTGGCCACAGAGCGAGTACACATGAAGCCCTCACCCTCACACCGTCGAGTGTGTGAGCCGCCCCACACACACACACACACACACACACCAGCACGGCAGCACGGCAGCAGCATTGTGCACTTGAGCGGCTCCGCACTCTCCTCCAAGAGACAATGGAAGGACTTGACTCGACACTTCAAAGCGTATTGCTGCTGTCAACTCAGCTGTCATTCTCAGCCGACGAGGGGCTGCACTGAGGCAGGGAGAGTTTTTCGGGGAGGTTAAGGGTGGCGGCGGTGGAGTCAGGGACGGACAAGGACTTCTCTGTTCCACTGTGGCCCTCTTATCCTGGTCACAGTGCTGCGCTGAAAGAGCCGGAGAGGCCAGGCCAGGCCAGGCCGCTGCACCACAGCCCCCACCCACCACGCCATTGTAAGGGACAGTTACACTCAGGAGATGGTGCTGAAGACGGATCGGAGCAGGGTCACACTGAGGATCTGAGAGAGCGATGCCGGGGGTCACAGAGGCCGAGTGAGACGAGGAGTCTCCCAACAGCCTCAGGGAGCGTGTGCACAGCATGGATACGGCACAGGGCTAAAATAATACCTACGGTTAAAATGACCATTACAAGCTTCGGGGGCATTGACAGAGGAAAGTTCAACTCAAGCTGGAGAAGTTTTTAGTTCAGCTGTGTGTCTGCGCCCTCACAGTCCTCTGGAGCAGTACCACTGATTCTGGGTGCAGAAGCAGATCTGGATCTTTACGATCCGTCTGGTGGCCGATCTGTGTGAGTCATTACTTTGGTGTCTCATCAGCACTGATGGGAATGAAGGTCGAAACTGAAAAACCAGATCAAGGTTGCAATAAACCAGACTTATCCTTATCCGAGCTCCACGTTGAGCTCCAACCGCCTCCATCTGTGCTCAGATAAATGAACCAGTGACACTTGCTCTGTCTGCCATGAACAGAACAGCATGGGCCCCTGCAGCCCAGCACCACACAGGGAACAGTAGATGTCTCTGATAGAAAGGAGAAAATCCCTACACAATTTCCACATTGTTTGCTTTCTTTCATAAAGTTCCTGCAGGAGTCAGATGTCAGTGGCCCCGTCCTTTATCCCCATTGGGGACGGTAAATTAGTGGCTGCAGGAAGGCCGCGGCGGTATCGTGGGCCGCAGCTATTGTGGATGTGCTGTGCCGTCAGCGAGCGGTGGTCAGTGTGGATTTATGACCATCGGCAACACGTCTCCCTCACAGAGTGCAGAGAATAGTGAAGGCACGGAGGAGGCGAAGGGGCACGGCACACGAGGTAGGGACCCCGACTCCTATTGTTGGGGGCCTCATGCTTTTGAACAAGGAATCAAATGGTACCAGCTTTTCATCAAAAGCCCTCGGCTCTATTGATGATTTAGAGGAAAAAGAAAAGCTCTATGTGTTATTTATTACGTGGTGGGAGGAGGTGGGAAACAGGGACGCTTTCACAATGTGTTGATGAGGCAGGAGCATCTGAACGCCTCGCTGTAGGAGCAGGCTTTGATTTCTCTGGGTCTGGCCTGGGGGTCTTTGTTCTTGTGAGGATGTCCAGCAGTGTTCAGGACAATCAGGCTTGTAAAGATGTGGGCAGGAGCGCAGAGCCGGGCAGGGAGGAGGCTGCGAACCGTCCATATGTGGCCGAGCTCATTTCTCACCTCTGGAGGGGGAGATGGGGGGCAGAACGGGCCAACGCGGAGAGTCCAGCCCACTGAAAGGAGGGGATGGGGTCGGATCTGCAGCTGACCCTGAGCGAGAAGTCATCCTCTGTGGGCTTGGGCAGGAAGACCAGGTAGCCGAGGGGGACGCCGGCGTGACGAGGCCACGGTCTGAGTCCAGGGACGGGTAAAGATCGGCGGACGCTTCCTGGTGGAGACTGTTTGTGCTTCTGCGACTGATCAGACGTCTGTCTGAGTTGAGGTTGAGGCGTGAAGTCGGCCGAGATGAGAGAGATTTGGTTCGGCCAAAGATCCGCTCACAGAGTGGAGGGTTGGAGGTGGAGGGTGGAGGAGGGTCGGATCCTTCTGGAGGGGGAGAAGGCAGCAGAGGTAACTGCATCACAGGGGAAGGTGGTGAGGTGGAGGTGAGGCCCTCTGGGTCGAAGTCCCTGCTAACTGCTGCTGAGAGACAAACCAGACTACCAGAGAGGACACTGCTCCTGCCGCTGGTGAGGTTTGTGCTGCGGCTAAATAAACTGGATGGTGGACGACTTAGATCTGAGAGCGACCCCTGCAAGAGAGGGGGCGGTGAGGCTGAGTGCTCGGACCCAAGCTGCAGCTCTGAGTCCGGCTCGATGACGGAGGCCACTGCTTCCTCCCTCTCCTCCTGAGATACATCAGCCTCCTCTGGAGCAGGGGGAGAGCGGGAGGGAGCCGCCGGCGCTGTGTTGGGTTTGGGCTTTTTTCTTCCAGACGCAGGGTGAAGGGCGTATTGTTGGGGAGGGGTTGGATTAATGGTGGATGGCGGTGGGGGGGCAGGGAGCGGGGGACAGGGAACAACAACAGCAGAGCTCGGTCCTGTGCTCGGGCCCTCGCTCTGCACAACCTGGCATCTTCCTTCTGGACTGAAATGGAAGCATCCTGCAAAAAAAAAAAAAAAACACAAAGACTTAAAGTGCTTTTAAAAAACTAACTAGTCCAAGAGCATCGTTCTGTTTCAGCCTCTGAACCTATTAAAGCCACACTTCTGCCTCTGAATGGTCAACACAGTGCAGGTCACCACTAAAGCTGCTCATGACATTTTCTTTCCCGCTTGCCTCAGTCCTGCAACAAACACTCGAGTCCCTGCTGGGCAGGTCGGCGCACTGACAAAGGCAGCGAGAAATGGTCCCGCTGGAGCAGCTGGCTGTTTCCCAACCCGGCATTCACAGAAGTAATCAGAGCTGTGGGCAGGGGGCGCTCACTTATGAACACACACCGCCATTAATATGAGATGGAGACGGCAGTTCCAAGTGTCTTAGAAACACATTCAACAAGTGCAGAGGTGACAGGTGGAGCTGTTTGGGGCGATTGGCTTATTGAATATTTAATTTTGAGAGGGTTGTGATAGCTCAGATTGAGCGGGAGCATGTTGTAATGAGAGTTGCTCGTCTGTTCTTCAGATTCGATTAATCGCCCCATTCGGTCCTCTGCAACATGTGTGCTGGTTTCCTCTAACACTCATTATCTCTCCTTCTCTAGTTCCTCTTTCTAACTACACGTTTCCTTTCATCCCTCTCAGATTCTCTGCCACAAACATCAACCCCATCCAGTAACACCCATTTCCCTTTGGCCTTCTCCATTCTTTTACACACACCCCTTCTTTTCTCTCTCCTCCTATTTTTTTGTTGACCGCTATGAGGGTGTGAGGGGGTGTGTGAGGGGGTGTGTGTGTGTGTGAAGGGCTGGAGGGTGTCAGACAATCTGCTCTTGTTTCCTGGGGGTCTGTCGCCGAGAGGAGTCAGCACAGGGGATAAAGGGAACGCGCTGGAGAGCACATTTCTGCACAGCCTCCTCTTGCAATACTCCGCCATTCCCATCTGTTACACACACACACACACACACACAGCGCACGCCAATGGGTGCATGTGTGCGCTGATGTGCATATGAATGACATGTGTCGGTGCGCACGGCGTTGGGCGCAGCACGTTTCTGCAGGGAGCAGGGTTAAGGACGATTGTGAGGGAGCCAACCACCATATGGTGGAATAATTAGTATTAGAAATACCCCCCCTTCTCTGGTGTGTGTGTATGCGTGTGCGTGTTGAAAGCAGGGCCCTGCTGTGGAGCCGAGGTGTGCCGGGGGAAATGCCTTCACATCAGAGGCCGGGCCCTGAAAGGAGCGGCAGGTCGCCCGGCCCTGGGCCTTTCACTCCCACCAGAGGACCACCAGGAGGGCGGCGCTGTGGGCACTTCCTCGGCACAGAGGACGGCCAAGATTTGCACTTAACCCAACGCAACCACAGAGGGAGAGAGATTAAGAGCTAACGACAAGCTTGGTGGCCTCCCTGCACCTCCACTGCTCCAGGAGAGCGAGAAAAGAGGAGGAAAGTTGTTAATGAGCAGAGCTGTGGAGTCAAAGGAGTCAGTGCCCTCCTCCTGGTGGCGGGAAAGCACCAGGTGTTGTGTTGATAAGGCCTTACCCTCCGGCCCTCGGGTCTTTGGGGCAACAAGGACGTGTGTGTGCAGCTTCGTCCCCTGAGATGGAGGCTGTGGTCTGGATCTCTGGAAACAAGGAGGTCTGAGGTCCTCGGGACGAGCTTTCATGTGAGACAGGAACCGTGGACACAGCAACGGGCGATACGTTGGACGATAGGGGGCCTGAAGGACAGGTCAACAGAAATTAAAATGACTGAATTAGCAAAATAATACATTTAAAAAATAAAACACATGAATATATACAGACAATATATAAAAGTTACAAAACCATATATAATGTAAAATAAAGATGCTTTAGCATTTATTTTTTTGCTCAAAAGTCTGTAGTGCTGGCCACTACAAAATAAAAGCCTGAGGGAGAATCCCTGTTGTGCTGTTGGGGAATTCAAATGATGCATGGTGCCACCACTGCCCCCTTGTGTTGAAATAATAGATCACACATCTCCTCCTCAGCACAGACCTGCTCCTGCAGACACACATGATGGTTGAAAGAAACGAGACAGATGTTCAGGGCGATCAAACTGAGCACATGGAAGGTAAAATGTTGAATTGTGGAGGGACAGACGACGACCAAAGGACGTCCCACCGACGGACAGCCAGTAAAAGCCGGAGCCTCTCTGGCCTTCACAGAGCAAACACAGACGCAGGGCTTTTATTTGACTTGGATTCAAGCGGCATCTGAAATTCGGCTCCTCGTCTCTTTACAACACCAATAAAATGAGACAGAAACTGAACTCACTGATGAACCGTCAGACAGGGAGAGAGAGAGGGTAGGGGAGGAAGGTGGGGTCACTGTCTGTGACTCACACAGGGAGGATCAGCGTTTAAATCCCTGAACCATCTCCACTGATTCCCTCCTCTCAGATCTGGAGGCTTTGGGAGATTTGCATTCTTGTGATGTAAAGAGGGAGAAGTGAGGTAGAAATGGCAGAACAAGTGATGGGCGCCAATCTCCTCCACGTTCCTGTTCCTCCCCGACGGCCTCCCCATTACCTGTCACTCAGGGCTGAGGAGGGCTGAGGACGGCTTTGTGAGGCGAGACTGAGCCGGTGTCGTCAAACCCGTGACCTTCTGGAGAACAGGTCCGGGCATGAATGAGGTCTGTGTCATTACAACCTGCGCAAAGCTCTTTTAACGCTTCCATACACGCAAACGAGAGTCCAGGACAAAGTGTCCCACAAGTGTCCTTTAAACACACAGCCTCACTGTCTATACAGGCTATATTATCATTAATATTAGTTTTCTTTCAATTACAGGATATTTTTAATGTTTTATCCTGTAAAAACACCAACATGTCCCCATAAATAAATCTATAAAACTAAAGGATGAATATTGTCTCTGGACCAAACAGCTTCAGTTTTAGATTTATAATGTCGATCAATGTAACCTGTCAATGGATGAGACATGTCCAGCTGGGACAGGAGGCAAGTCTGTAGACTCTGTGGACACCCATACGACTCGTGTGGGCTCCTTCGGGCCTCTGCAGGCCCCCAGGAAACAGGCTGACCTCCTGGCGTCAGGCAGCCCACACGCTGTCCTCACACAGCCAGAACCGGCTAATGTCATTACGGGCCTGTTTGTGGTCAACAGCTCCCTGATTGAGACGTACAAGCGCTGCTCAATGAATGTAGGAAGTCTATTAGTTAGTCAGAGTCCCAGATGGCCTGCAGAGGACAGAGTTGCCTGTGCTCCTTCACCTCATCCCCTCCCCACCTCAACACACGCACACACACACATGCAGGGATACAAACACACACACACTTAATTACACTGCCTCCCAGTGAACTCTCGGAGAGGCAGACAACTCAGAGCAAAGACAGAAGTGTGTCTATGTGCCAGTGTCTGCAGGAACAGAGAATTCTTCACAGAGCTGATGCACAAGAAAGCCAGGCTTAGGCCCTAACAAGGTTAAACCCCTGAAAAAGAGTGACTTTTTAAATCATGGAGATTTGTGTTTCTGCGGGGTGTAATTAGCTTTGCTGGGGAGGGGAGGGAGGGGGGTGGATGAAGGGCAGGGACGCTGGGGCGAAGCGGGGGGAACCTTGACACTGGGGTACATTGTGGAGTCGGGGAGTAAATCTGATTATCAGCTCGTGTCAGAAGCCAGGCTCAGATGCAGCTTAGCATTCAGAGAAACTTTCTACTTTCGATGGGTCGGACAATGACCCTGCTTTACGGGCCCACGCATCCCCAGAGGGCCCGTCATCTGCCCCCCCCCCCCTCCACCGGGCCCCCACATCCTGAAACAACAGAGCGGAGGGTGACAGTACAGCGTTAAGTACAGCGAGGGAGGAAGAGCAGCGATATCACCCAAATAATAAAGGTTAAGGAACATGACCGTCACCTGTTTAAGTTCCAACTGGTGACTTTAGAACTTTATGGATCAGTCACTAAAGACACACTGCACATAAACTAAATTATCAGACTCTTTGATCAAATATATGAATGCTAATTTCACATTTTTAGAGCAAGGTATTGGCTGAACAGGGCTCATAACGCCACCTAGTGTTTAACACCTGGACACTGCAGGACCGATGCTCAAGGAGAGTTTCGACTTTTCTGAACACTCATTTAACGCCCTCTGACCGACAATCAAACCATAAAACCTGTAGCTGTGGTGGTGGCCTTGTTTGGGCACCTGTGTGTCCCAGGTGACCGTGCACGAGCCCTGACGCCTCCATGAAGCCGGCTGCTGGGTCAACAGCCTCTTTACACAGGGGATGCCCTTGTTGTAAAAGCTGTGTCGCTGCATGATGGGAGCAGTTTTACCATCACAATGGCTGCTTGATTTATCAGATATAGCATTTAACGGGGCAGGGACGGAGCACGGAGGGCGGCGGTGGCGAGCGATGCCAGGCGCCTGATGAACTCGCTGAAAGTAGAAGAGCTGGAGGCAGTTGAGGATGTAAATGAGGCTGTAAGGACCAGCAAGCCTCTTTGTCCCGCAGACTTTGCTTGTTTGTCTAACCAGAGGCCATGACAGGAAGCCGGCCCACACAACTCTGCTGTCACCACGGCAACCGCACTGTTAATTGTGGCACATCCACTCCCAGATTCTTTTGAGTGAAGGGGAGAGGTGGAGACTTGTGAGTGTTGGAGGAGAGAAAAGAGTGTGTGTGTGTACTTGTACTACTCTGCAAGGACTATAATAAATACAGTTAACCATCATTTGCATTTCGAAATACATAACAAAGAACTCGCTCTGGACATGGAGAGTATTTCTCAGTAAATGTACTTCAAAAAGTACCACCTCTGGTGAAGGTTAGATCCTCCAATTAACAAACACCAGAGCCAACACAAACATGAATGAATGGGTGAAGGACTCACAGAGTGGTGACACAGTCCTCTGTCCCACAGGACGGCCTTGGTGACAAAAGACACATAAACAGGTCTCTGCAAGAAACAGACAGGAAGTGGAATTAATATTAACGACAGAGAGAGTGCACGGCCACTTGTCTACATTTAAAAACAGATCCATCAGTGGAAGCAGTTCATGATGACTGACACCAGGCAAAACAAATGTGACGCATCCCAGCAGTCCATCAATAACCCCTCTGTCTTCGTCCCTGCTGCTGTGAATCACCTCCAGTGGTTTGAGGAGAAGCTGAGTCCGCTCCCACACGTCTTCCCAACATCTGCTCACTTAAACAACATCTCCTCTCCCTTTTCTTCTGCAGCGTGTAGCCTCCTCGGGACAGTATGGTGGTCTTATGGCCGGGGTGCATCGGCTTGACCCGGAGGAGCAGGGGCCACAGTGTTAAGTCATCAATCACTGGGGGACACCCCACTGGCCAGCAGTCTGCACAGCGGCTCATCCATCTCTCTTTGCAGCCGCTGGCAGCTCCCTGAAGCACGGAGTCAGCTCGAGAGCCGTCCACTCCAGGGAGCGAGAGCAGATCCTCCCAGGATTCACCTCTGATTCATGGTCTGTAACCCCAGAGCAGAGCGAGGTGGCAGGGGGGCAGCATGGACTCTCATGATGGGAGGACAATTGAGTTTGACGTGCGCGTACATGTGCGTTTCCTCATTCCTCTCAAACCCATTCAGTGCCACCGTGAGGGGCAGGAGGGCAGCGCCTTTGTCTCGCGGACGCATTAGGGATGTACCTGCTGTTGTTCACAAAGTGCGTTGCGTTTGATGGTGCACATTATGGCACAGAAAGAGCGCTCCCTCCTTGATAGACTTAATTGGAGCCCAGTAATGAAGAGACGGGGAACGACAACCAATTTCCTGGAGAATCGCGGCTGCTTGTGTTCCAATGATGTTGTTATTGCTAATTGTAGGCTGAATAAAAATCAAGTGTGGAGGATGCAGTGGGTGTGGGTGGGGTCAAACGCTGACAATGATGTAGTCCACAATCCAAATATGACCAGAATAAACATATGAATATGTCATCTTATTTCCTCAAAAGCTGTGGTTTGATGAATGTTATATATTAAACTACAACATAATCCCACTGAGGGTTTGTCTCAAGTGATTGCTGCTCCTCTTTTCCTCCTTCCATTGATGAGATTAGGGAGATTCCCAGCAGATGGGTTTTCCACTGCGCTCCTCTTTTCCACGCAGACTCCACCTCGCAGTACTTCCTGTCAGATCCACTGAGCGCACCGCGGCGGGGGCCGGACAGGAAGTGCTGTGCTGTCGGCCCAAGCCAGCAGCGGGAAACATGTTGAAGTGAGGACTTTCTTATCAATAATGAGTAGGTGGAGGGGACAAGATCAAATTACCAATTTTCAAGCTAATCACCAAAGTGGTGGCTGGTCTTTGCTTTATCCCCTCTCCTCTCTGCGCCGACTCCTGCCGCCATCTGTCTGTCTTTCTCAGGGGAGCCCTCCCTTCTCTCCTGAGCTCCACGCTGGATCCTTTATTAATTCGGTTTCACCTGATTACACCATGCCGGAGAGGCAGGGCACATTGAAAGGCATTTAATCAACGTTTAGTTTGGGGAGCGTGCGTCGAGCCAGGAGCCGGAGATCAGAGCTGGCGAGGACGGAAACAAGGAGACTCCAACAAACCAGGCAGCGTGCATGCTCTCACGTGGTCACGCTGGAGAATCTTAGGATCTAACTCTGCAGCGCTGCATTTGTCTATAAACCAACAACCAGCGGCACAATAGAGCTCCACCGTTTCTAAAA
Source organism: Pseudorhombus dupliciocellatus (assembly GCA_016785235.1). Classification (NCBI taxonomy): domain Eukaryota; kingdom Metazoa; phylum Chordata; class Actinopteri; order Pleuronectiformes; family Paralichthyidae; genus Pseudorhombus; species Pseudorhombus dupliciocellatus. The sequence goes on from JAFBJW010000086.1 coordinate 74,687, forward strand.
CTATAAAAGCGCACCGCAGGAGCTCAGCAATGCAGCACAACACAACGGATGAGGAGATGCAGTCCAGAAAACAATCAGGCAAACATCTGAGCTATCTACGGCAAACAAAAGGCGAGGGCGACCACCTCAGCATGTCTTTAGCCAGGTTAGAGCCGGAGGCAGGAGGAGAGCACCCAGGTTGAGGAAGAGAAAGACTGGGGTCAGCAATAACGAGCCATGAATGTGAGCATCCGACCAATCCTGTTTAATGGGCCTCATCCCTGGAAGGGCTTCCGTCCTGCCTCGCTCCGGTGTTGGTGGCTGTTCATATTGGGGTCTGGGTCAGGGGGCTGCAAGGGCTCTGTGACCCTGAAATGAGCTCTGGGAGTCAGTGGTGTCCCTGCTGACAGGACAGAGCTCCTTTTATGTTTTAATCTGAAAGCATGAGGGATCAATATGGCAACTATTGGTGCTGGAGTAAGCGGCCCAGCCATTTTAGACGTCTCACAGGGGGCCGGCGCACCCTCACAAAAGCACGGCCCCGCTGCCACCACCCGTCACAAAGGCCTGCGGGGCAGTGGCACACCAGCAGCTAACCTACTTAACATTCATTAGTGTCAGAGAGGTGGACAGATGCTCCGGGTCTTACGGATCTTCCCTCTCATGTTCGCTACATGGGGCTCATTCAGCGACGTCTGACGTGTCTTTCATTTGGGATATTGGAGTTGTGGGCGGTGGCGGCAGTGCGCTGTGGATTTAGGAAGAGCTGGGTGGGCACGGATGGATGGACTCACCCTGTGCACGTGCCGAGCGGAGCGGGAGCCGTCAGGCGTCCAGCAGCTCGTGGTCCGAGGCTGGAGTCTCAGTGGAGGATGGTAGTCCTGGTTTCTGGAGGTTCTGGTCTCCCAGTGGCGCTCTGAAACTCGCGTCCTGTCGAAAGCAGACATGGTCAGTGAGCTCTGATCTCGCAGGTTAATTATCTACGCAGCGAATATTTCACAAATAAAGTCCGGACGCTTTCTGCTGCTTTCAACTGTGCAGCTGAGTGAATTCAGGAACTGAGCAAGGCTTCTCTGTGGGAGGCTAAAAACAGTCAGTCTATTCAAATAGCCCCTGGTTGTTAATAATTACCATCCTGCTCAACCAAGCCTCTCACATACACATTGTTTTCTCTCGAATAACATCGACCTCAGCGTTTCTTCCAGATGCGACAGAAAAAACGAGGCCTAGAAGAACCCATGGCTTTCAATTAGGAGGTGAACAGAACTGCAGCCTTGCTCGGTGACAGAGGCCAGAGCCGAGATCAGGGGCAGCTGGACGGAGACGAGGCTTTTCAGGTCAGCACCAGACACAACATGGATCAGGTTCTGGGCTGCGGCGCAGCAGCATAAATCTCCCGACGTTAATTACATTACAGGGCATAGAGTGGCAAGTGCTCTAGGAACAATGGACGTTATCAATTCCACAAATCAGATCACATCTTCAGATTTCTAGAGCAGAAAAATCTCAGAAAATTGACCCTGGTGTAACATTAACAAGGCCCGAGGAGTAGCCAGTGTTCTCCATGGCGACCAGACCACAACATTGCACACCCCCACACAGCCCAATGTCCAACGTCTTCTCATTTCATCTTCTGCATTTCATTTCTCTACAAAAACATTGAGGAATTTCTCCAACACAGCTCAACTTGACATCAAGCCTCGCAGATTAAGAGCCAGCGATTACATCTCCCTTCCTGAGGGCCCCCTCGGTTCGACCCTACAGGGGCTTTGCAATGCACTCTGGGTAATCCAGATGCCACAATGACAGTTGCCAAGACACAAAAATGCAGGAAGAGAAGAACTGTAAATGTGAGTCAGTGAATGAGCTAATGGACACTAGAAGGTCAATATTTTCTAAATATAAAAATATGTATCGAGGCGATTTATTCCAGAGAGAACAGGTTATGGGTACTAATAAAACCTGTCTGAGGAACAAATGAGACATCTGACTACTTATAGTGAAAACAAACCAAGGGAATATTAATTTATGACTTCGCCAGTGTCCATTAATTTACTGATATCTATACAAAACCTCAAACTTAGGCCAGACAAATGGACTGAAATGATGAACTGAATAGCACACATTGCTAATACTCACACAAATAAACACATACATCAGCACACAATCTGACAAAGCCTCTCACAAAACACATAAAAATACCATTACAAGGGCTTTCATGCTGTTCTAAGGAGAGCAGCCCAGCCCACAGCGTGCTGCCCTTTGTCAGCAGAGGGACCCACAATCAAAGAGCGCTGACCTGCGCCGGCTTGGCCCGGCAGGCCGGCAGCCAGCCCCGCTCTGACTCCAAACCCTGGTTGCCGTGCCATGCTGGGACTCCCCCCTCCCTCTCCTGCCGCCCCCCGGTTGGCTCCGTTATTTCCTCATCTCATCAATCTGTCAGCTAAGCCCTTTGACACGCAGCACAATACGGACCCAGTCATTCTCACTTCGTGCCCCCTCTTTCAATATGGTTCCAGCATTTCAACATTAGTCAGCTCATCCACGAGGTCGGCGCCCCTGGTGCCTCGAGACCCCGGCAGGGTGCCGCGGGCAAATATAGTTGCTACCGGCGATGGCAGCATTCAGGCCTCAGGGCCAGCAGGGGACGAGTTTAAAATCTCTCCACTTGTTGACGGACAAACACTGAGCAGACCTTTAGAGAACATTATAGGCAGCTTATTGTACATATTTAACTTTGAGGATATCTTCAGTGTATCTTTACATGTACACACACGAGTAAAAGACTACCGACAGTTTTCTGGAGAGAAGGAGGTGAAAAAGAAAGAGAGAGTGTGTGCATTCCTGTTTTGAGATCACTGCGGCTGGACTGCACTCGCTCGAGGACACACCATTCAATTTATTCTCAAGTAAGGATGAAAGGAAGACTCCAAACTATGCATGTCGTCCATTCAGCGCTGATGCTCTTTAACCAAAGGGGAAAAAAGACAGCAAAAAGAGTTTGGGAGAGGGTGGAGGGGTGGAGAGGTGGAGCGCTGCATACATTTTACATACACAAGGCAGCAGACAAAGTGATTGTGCTTCCCCCAAACTTTTTTCCTCTCTCTCCCCCCAGAAAACACTTTCCTGGCTGAATAGGGACCTATTAGTGACTCCATTATGGGCACAGGGCTCTTGAATGGCTCCTCACTGTGCGTCTTTATCATAGTCAGCCCGTGAATACAGGCAGCACCCCCCCCCCCCGCAGCCCAACCACGCTCCTTACAGCCTGTATTGATAGGTGCTGGTGATGATGGGTGAGGCCAGAGGGGGAGAGGCGCCTGCTCTCACCCCTGGTTGTGTGCTCCAGGTGTGGTGGGTTAAGCGCAGCACTCCACGGCCTCTATTGTGCCGCACACTTTTTCTTCACCACTTGTTCCAATAGGAAAAAAAAACATGGATGCAGTGTTTTACATGCATTAGCTGATCTCCATAATGCCGACACCCCCTCCCTCCGCCCCTGCTGTCCTCTGAAACAAGTCAGGCCTGCGGCGAATCGCTGCACACCGCCTCAGAGCTGCTGTATTGTTGCTGGATTATTCAGGAGTTAGTGGAAAGAAAGGCAGAGGAGAGTGGGGTGTCTGTACTTTATCTCCAGGGGAGACAGGGGCTAAAGAAGGAGCTTCTTTAGAGGAGTGAGTTACTGCCACGACAAGCCCCCCCAAAAAAACACCTGCAGAAGACAAGCGCATGCAGGGAGCGGCCGAGGCGAGGAGCCCCTGCTATTGTTTGTCTTTACTCCTACTGTAAACAAGCCTCCAGGAGAAGACAGGAGGTGCTGCTCCTCATCTTCCTGCTGCGCAGGCAGAGGCGTCAGACAGTTGCCTCAATCATCATCCATTAAAAAAATCAGCGTGTGTCTGTGTGCGTCGGTGAAGGCGTGACTCATTCAGCTTTGAAGTTTGCTGTGCACTCACAGGAGAAGGAGGCAGGCGCAGAGAGTTTGAGCGAGACTTTATGATGAATATGGAAGCATTGTTGGGGCCGTGCTTACCTCCGCAGGGAACCATCTGCTCCCTGTCAATGCATCACCTGCTTGTCTGAGCCGTCTCCTGGGCAACGAGGGGCGGGCGGGTGGTGGTGGGGGGGATTAGGAGAGGTTATGGCTTTGATGGGAGGGGCTGTCGCAGGGGACAGAGAGGTGGACCAGAAGAGGAGGGGGCTCCTGGGAGGGAGGAGAATGCCGTCCTCTGCTGGTGGAGAGAGACACAACAGGGGTTTCTATATTACTACACATACATATACCGACACTGTAGATAAATCTTTCTGTTATGTATCTTTTCAATATTATATACTATAATAATGAATTATTTCACAGCAAATAGCAAAGGATTTTTGTTTTTTTACATGTGTCTTTTTTCTGATGCTGGAATTAATACTGAATTGCAAATATGAATGTGTTATATCTCTGTGAGCGTCATTCTATTCAGCACAGACAATATTTAACCAAAGAGAGGAAATGGCTCAGGCATGATGAGCAGCTGCAGACAGACGTGTGTGTGTGTGTGTGTGCGTTGGCAGACATGCAACACGAATGTCAATCAAGCAGCAAGTTCTCATTAAGTCTCTGTGTTCCCCCGCCCACAGTGACCACTTCTGGATGTGCCAGTGGCGGCTGTGTAAACACGGCTTCAAAGGCAAACAGGCAGGAGCTGAAACACACCTGATGACTGCGTCAGAGAAGCATCGCTCCGAAACATCACGACATCATGGATGAGTTAGCACCTTCTATCACATGAAGTGAATCATTCTGCCTCTGAAGCCATTGTGAGATGTGGAAAATACACGAGGCTCCTGCAGGGAAGGCCTGCTCCCTGGTTGCGTAACGCATCAATAATCCTCCACCCAGCTGATGGTCACCTGTGCACGACACACACCACACTCTGGGTGACAGAGAGAAAGTCTGAGTGACAGGTGAAAGTGACCACGGCCGCAGGGAGGAAACCAGCTTTTGTTTGGTCAGGGAGTCGAGGGAGGGCGGTGACCCTGGTCCCCCTGCCGACGAGATCATCAGCCTGAGGGTAGGAAGCTATCGGCGGGGAGATCATCAATACTCCTCCTCCTCCTCCCACCAACAGCACAACACTAACATGCCCCCCCCTCCGCTCAGTTAGGGAGCTCAGCTCTCGCCCCTTGAAAACAAAACACCAATCTAATCTTCATCTTTACTTCACGTTGTGCAGGAAACCAATAAGCTGACACCAAACACCGCTGCCAGAGCGCCCACCTGCAGGTAACACAACACTTGTTATCTCTGTCCAGTCCTTCAGGGGCATTTACAACAGAAAAATATAGAATTCAAATCAGGAATTCAAAGATTGATGATGTATTTTTACTGCAAATATCAAGCTCCTGTGGCAGGGCTGAGATGTCACTATGGGCACCGTGGGAGTTTTTAACAACTGACTGTCCTTTAATATTCGAGACATTTCAGTCCAGACAGAAGTGGGGGACTGCGAACATTGCTCCAACCACACGTGGCTCTCTGAACTTAATGTTCTCTCACTGTGTTTGGAAGAGATGTTGATCCTGGGAGAGTTCCTGTCAGGGCCACGTGTCGCAGGCGACCCAGCCAGGGGTAAGGAGGTGACTTTTCTGGGTGTAAAATTCAATTATCCAGAGGATGAGTGTGTCTGAGCGTGTCTGTTGTCAGCAACGGGCGCCCGGTTGCCCGTTCCCAGTGTGCGACAAGGGGGTTAAGAAGCACAGAAAGGCCTCCATTATCCTGAGTGAGAACGGCCCATGTGGCTGGCTGCACGGCCCCCGCACTCATTCACTCCCCTTTACAACAGCACGGCTGAAAGCCTCCAACTTTCATTTTCTTTTCTCTGCTCCCACTCCCGCACCCCCGCCCCTCCCCAACTCTCTCTCTGTGCCTCCTCTCTCAGAAAAGAGGGACCACAATGCCGCCGGAGGGCTGGAGTGGATTCTTCAGCACCCCCATGGACAGTGCACATGTGGACAACATTCACAGGATGTCCGTCAACTAGTCCATTAATCAACAATGTCTCATGAAAGCACAATTAGGAACCTCGCGACTCTACAAGTGATTATCATCTCTAAGCACCCCCTGCCACTCCCCTGGGCCGAAGCCTGGTTTCCTCGTCCAACTGCACTTTTTCACAACGATTATGGAAAAGTTGCATAATCATGACAAAGGCAGAAAAACGGCGTCTTTGCAGCGAGGCAGCTGCAGCGTGTAAAGAGCTCATTTCTTGCCGTCTGACAGTAAAAGTGATCCGCATCTGGGCCGATCATTAGTGAGAGAGAATGGAGCCTTAGTGTGTGAATGAGTGGAGAGAACCTTTGGGCACACTGCAGCACTTCTGCTGATAAATGAGCGATTGTCTCCGTCACTGTTGATAACAGTAGATGACATGGAGGAGTCGTATGGGGCATCACACCCCAGATGGGTTCATATGAAAAAGACAGAGCACAGACAGAGGCCCTCTATGACCGAGTCCCTACAGGGTGTTTCTGGGTAGACAGAACCAGAACTGTGGAGTATTCATCAATACTACCTGGTCCAAAGTTCAGCATAAGGAACAGAAGGGCCACTCATATCCTGTTAGTGTGAAATAGAGAAATAGAGTTTACTTCACCTCAGGCCATGATCTGGAGAACCACTGGATCCCTCTGAACATTCTCAAACCCACACTGCCCTCATGTGGCACCTGAGGATCCCCTCAGGCTGCACCTTCACTCTCTGTGCACAGAATCCAACCTGTGGGTCGGAGGCCGGTGCTGCTGCCTGATCACCGGAGAGCGAAGACAGGAGACAGCGTTAGGTTGTCTCTCATCATGGGGCCATGTAGTCCATTTATTTCATTTGCTTCTTCTCTACAAAGTCTCACCAGAGAGCTCAATAAATATCAAACTCACCACATAAATTCTCCAATGTCACACTGCTCACCCACACACAAACATTTCTTTAGTAATGGAGTAGAACAGGAGGTTATCAGAGGACAGTTACAAAAACTGTCAGGAGTCATAATTCCATGTCCGGGACACGTCCCCATGTAGGAAACTCGAAAATGAGCTGTAGATGTAGTTTTACTTCAGTAGGACAAAAACATATGAGCAACACAAACCTATTCTATTAATTGAGGGAATTATGGCGACTTAGAAAAATTGGTTAACTCTCTGGTGCAGATCTGTGATGTCACAGAAAGGGGGCGGGAGGCACAGCCCTAATTGAATGACGTGTAACCAAATCAATCATCTGTTGAATTTTAATTGATTTAAAATAATGATAGTCACTTAAATAAGACAATCTTTTAAATTAAATATATTTTAATTAATTTTTATATTTGTATATTTTCCTCGGCTAATGTGATTTGAGGAAGTTACTCATAGTTACTTTGGAGGATTCTATAACTTTTTTTCAAGTGGATGTGCGTGTTTTTTCCCCCACCCCTGAGAGTCAGGAAGTCTTTCAGACACCTTCGCAGTTTTGTCAACTCATGCACACTAATAATTCACGCAGCTCGGTGAGAATCATACCTGAGCTCTGATTCTGCTCCGGCGGCTGCTCAGACACCAGCAGGCTCCTCAGACGATGGCTGAAACTAAACAGAACGTAATGATCAGAAAAGCGCGCACATCACACCGATGGGCATCGATCCAGCGGTGCACAACCGAAACCAGATGTGCCACATTGTGATCCAGATGGAAAACATCCCGTGACAGCGCCGCGCGGAGGGGGTGTGGTGTCACATGGTTGCACATTAAAGCGGCGAGCTTTTATAGACAGCTGCTGCAGCAGCACAGAAACTTCTGAGCATCAGCACACGCACAGGTTCAGTCACCTGAGAGGAGAAGATGGACGCTGTGTACAGGAGAGTCAACGGGAGCTCTGGTCCTGAGGCAGAGGCTGACCACCAAGGCACAGGGGTAAATCTGATTCAGTCTTTGGTTTCATCAGGCTGCAGCTGACTTTTTTTAATCTTCAGAAGTTTTTATAGATGAATAAATAAATGTGTGTGCAGGTATTAGATAGATCCAGAGGGTGTGGGAAGCGGCTACAACAGCAGACAGGACATAGGTGGAATATTCCAGGGACGGCAGCAGACAAAGCAGGGGAATGTAAAGGTGCCTCAGTGAAAACAAAAGCCAACAGAAAACTGTTTCCAGTAATAACCCAGGCTCTGCACACACTTGAGGGGTGAATTGCACGATTTTTATAGTTTGAAATGAAAGATGTGGTTGATTTGTGATTAATCAAAAAATCTGCTTTTTGTCTTTGCACCATTTGTTTGTGAAGACACCATTTCAGCTTGAGACGACCACTTTCAATGCGTTTATTTTGATTTTAACCAAAAGTTAAGTAACAGAATTTAAAGCAGGAGAGAAATCGATCGGTAGTTCAGTTTAAAGGTGAGTAAATTCCTCAGCTCCATCAAAGCATTTCATGGTTCAGTGAATGGATTTATTCGACTAAACAATCAGAACGCCGCATGTTGAACACAATGAACCGCTGCCTACACTGTGCTGGAATGCCGTCATCTGTAAGACATTCTGTTACTCCGTGACCGTACCTGCAGTGTGTGTGTGTGTGTGTGTGTGTGGCGCTCCTCTGCTTCAGAAGTCTGCCGTTAAAGGTGAAAGGTGTTAGAGCTTCGACCTTTTTAACGACAAGACGGGTAAGCTGCAGAATGTTACGGCTTCCAGCTTGACTTAATGCACTTCACGGGTTCGAAAACCAAGTCAAGAGGCAAAGCAGCGATTAGGAAATGTGATGTGGGATTTACAAAGAAACAACACCCAGTGTATTTATGCTCAGAGGTACTTTAAACATGAGATACCAGAATCCCTCCTCTGTCCTGCTGACCTTTACAATAAGTGTCAGCTGCTTCCTGTGATGCTGTAACTTAGGCCCCCGACCGTGTTTTAACCACATGCTTTCATCTGCTCTCTCTGGACAGAGGAGACGGGGATCCATGTACCTGGAGGAGGAGACCAACAAGAGGTCGGAGGTCATCTCCTGCATCTTCTCCCTGAAGGAGGAGGTGGGAGCTCTGGCCAGGGCTCTGCGGCTCTTTGAGGTGAAGTCTAGTCTCACAAACCTCAAGTCACCCGGTCACACTCCATCAATGCTTTTCCTGATCTCCGAGCTTGGCACACATGACTGTGAGCAGTGACAAGACATTTTCCTTCCCCCCCCCGAGGACACTAAAATCCAAACCTTCATTGGGTAAATACTTGATCTCAGGTGGTTTCACACAAACTGTCCAAAGCAAAAATGACAGCGTGTGAGCCTCACACGGGGTTAAATTTACAACACAGCACTCTTGGCTGAATGTGTAACCTCAAAAAGTCTAACAAGATGATTATGAAATTAATTTGAGTTCACTGAATTGACAAAGGAACCATTTTTAAGAGTGAAAGAGCGTAAACGGGAAGTAATGTGATGAATAAGCCAGCACTCGTTTCCTTGAGGAGAGTCTCTCACACGTCTGTCCTCAAACCGAAGGCTGCTGCAGCTGCTCATCATCCCTCTGAGTTGATCTATTCTAATGTTACTTTACAGACCGTGAAGCAGCAGAAACGTCAACATGTGCAGCAAAAAAAACAAATTGGATTACCTATCAGGATGAAATGTTCTATTCGTAAGCACACGAGTGAATCATGAATGTTATTGGAGATGCTGATTAACATGAAACTAAACCATCGTTACGACGTCCGGCTCAATCTGCTCGAGCAGAGAAACTAGGTTACGTGTATGATTATGTTGTTTTCATGTCATTCCTGACCCTTTCAAGAAAGAAACCAAACAAACGCAGCTTATCTCACGTTTGTGTTTTAGCTTTGTGCTCTTTGATCCGCTGACTCCCCTCCTCCTCCTCCTCCTCGTGAAACAATCACTAGCAGCAAATGGAACAGTCAATCAGTTAGAGGACAGACAAATGAATTGGGCATCAATACTGTGTTATTATTTGGTGAAGGAAACCTTCACACGGAGTTCAACTACAGTGGAGTTTGATATTCACTTTGCATTTTCAGTTGTTTTAAATTCAAGTGGGGGAGGACTCGAGCTGAGCTCAAGTAAACACAAGAAGGTCAGAGTATCAGAGTCGTTTTTTTTTTATTCTCTTCCATCGATCGACGCCGCCTGCCTACGTGACCACATGAGCGTGGAAATGTTTGTTTGATCCTCAACATCGCTCACCTATGCAGATTTGTGTTTGCTCTCCTTGTCGGCTTTAAAAAAAACCTCAGTGTTTATTTCTACCAAACTTATATCGAAGGATAAAAGTCCAAAACGAAATGTTTCTGGTTAGTGGGGCGGTGGAGGAATTCTCTTTGTGGGGGTGGAGACAGGGGGTGGGCGGACAGAGCGTGATCAATAAAAAGAATGTGCCAAACGCTGCTCTGCAAACCAGCTTGTAAACATCAGGATCTTTTTTGAACCTATGAGCTCCCACTTCTCCAATCCTCCCCCTGCTCCACCCCCTCCTCTCAATTCCAGATATTTAGTAAAGTGGGTCAGATGACCCCCAAACCATCAGCTCGCTGCTCTCGGGGCGACGCAGCAACATGTGCTAACATTCGGCCCCGAGACTGTGGCTTCCCTCACATGTTCTTGTTAATTTTCTTTTACATCTCAGGGAAGTTCACACTCTTTATCCTCCTAAGAGCAGAGCGTGCACATGACAGGGGCATTGTGGCTTTCATGTGACGGGTCCAAGCCGCGGGCCAACCTTGACCTCGTGCCTCCTGGCAGCAGCAGCAGGGTTAATGTCAGCAGCACTGCAGAGGAGGGACGGCTCGGAGGGGTACAGCAATCTGACTGAATGACCCTTACATCCTGATGGGCTCAGGGTTTAAAGCCTGCTATGTTAAGCTGGACCAGGCCACTAATAGCACACATAGAATATTTCTCCTTGTGCATAGAATCAGTGAGCTTACTGCGCTCGAGGATACGCAGGAGTCAGAACAGGTCGTCCTCAGAATGTACAGACTGATCTTTTGTACTTGGCTGTTTTCGTACAGATTGCTGTAGTGTCTTCAACACATTGAGACGCAGCCCCTTCATGCATCGAGTTACCAGCTTTACCATGTGTTATCACTTGTCTGTTGTTCATACATATGCAGATATATCGACAATAAGAAAGCATGATTTTGAGCCAGCCAGGTTGCCCCTGACTCTGTCTCTGGTGGTGTCAGGATCACTTGTAAAGATGCAACATGGCATGCACCCTCAGGAAAAAAAGCCCGTGCTGTGTTGAATGGGATCCAGATGGGAGAGGTCGGGGGTGGGCGGTGCTGCCGCTCACGCCCTCCTCTCCACTGAGCCTATGGTGGACGGAGAACCGCTCACTCCCTCTCCCTCCCCAAACACCACATAAACAAAAACACATTTTCACGCCGATTACCTCGTAAAAACAAAGACACCCATTCCAACACGAGACGGGGCCTCTTTGCACTTTTCACGACAAACTCGCGAATAATTTACCCAAAATATGTGGAAACGCCTCGATGGTTAGGTGCTGTCTGTACTAAAGCACCACAAGCCTTTGCTGTGTCAGTCAAGGTTGGAGCTGTCTCCTGCCCGTCTGATAGATAATAACCCATTGCATCAGCAACCTCGCAGCGCCCACTAGTGGTGAAACACAGGTAGTGCGGCAGCCTGCTGCTGCAGATGTTCACATTTTTACTGCTGGTCCAGAATAACAAGAAGAAAAACTCGCCTCACCAGTCTCTCCCGCTGCCTCTGCTTCTGCAGGAGAAGGGCATCAACCTGACGCACATCGAGTCTCGTCCGTCAGGGGTGAACAAGGACCAGTACGAGTTCTTCATCAGCGTGGACTCCAGCTGCTCCCAGGCCCTGGACGAGGTCATCGACGGCCTGCGCACGCAGATCAGCGGCCACGTGCACGAGCTGTCACGCACCAAACAAAAGGACACAGGTGAGAAGGGAGCGTGTGATCGTGAATTAATAATAATAATAACAATAGATAGATAGATGCTGAGTGTTTCAGACGGAGGCTGACAAGAGGAGAGCACGTCAAGCTTCTCCAGTTCTGACACTAATCACCATCATCCAGCAGAATGTGTCTCCTCCCAGAGATTTCACGTTGGGTGGTGATTTACGAACCCCCAGCCAGACGCATTAATGAACTTCCAGCGCCGCCGCCGAGGGCGATGACCCGTCGCCCACGTCTCAACCTTTATATTAGTCGTTTCCAGAATGACATTAGTTTAGCCGCTGAGGAGCAACAGGCCCGGCACAAACAGAGGAACTCTGTGTCTCAACCCCAGAATAACACGGGGAAGGAGAACATGCCAAGGTCAGGGCGGGCAGAGACGGGCGGAGACGGACAGGGCCACCATGATGCTCTTTCTGACACCACACAGACACTGAGGGCTACTGGTCAGGCTCAAGGGGACGACAGGATATTTATGGGCCGCTTCGGAGACAGCCTGTTTATGGAGGAGTCTGGCAAGGGCCCATTGTGCTCCCGGGGCCTCGGGGTAGACCACACTGTGTAAATGTAGATTAATGTTTGGGCCCCAGTGTTTTTTTTGAGGGTCATAAATCCATATCAGCGAGCAGATGCCCCCTGGCGTTGTCTTCTGTTTAGCGTCAAAATACCATTGCACTGAAAAAAGACAGCATCAGTCACTTTGTACAGGACTTTATAGAATTAATGACGATATTCAAGACATCCATCATGTTTGTGATCATCAGTTAATGAATCTCTAACAGGGAATTAACTGGGTTCTCTCCCCTGGGCAGCGAGTGTGGAACGATCCGACCTGAGTCGCTCCATGTTGAATGTAATAACCGCTATTATCGCCGCAGTGCCGTGGTTCCCGAACGACATCCAGGACTTGGACCGTTTTGCCAACCAGATCCTCAGTTACGGCTCGGAGCTGGACGCCGATCACCCGGTGAGGACTGACTCATCTGTGCATGTGTGTGTGTGTGTGTGTGTCCACTCACGCCCACCTCTTATGAAAGACGAGGCTCTGGAGATGACAGGCCCCACTCTGCTGTCTATTCTAATGGAAACTATCCCCATGTACAAATTGATGTCATTGAGCCCCTGTAATTATAGATAATTGCTCCCTTTCGCCACCGTCATTAAAGTGAAATGTATTCATCATAAGCTGAACAACACTCTACAAAGGCCTCACATGAATATGCATGTTCCGGCTTTTATCAGAGACGGAGTGCACGCTGCCGTCAACGGCCTCAGAGTTCAGGCTGAGCAGAGGATTTCACTCTTTGATGGCGTGCGCTCATGAGATCTAACATGGCTGTCCTTTGTGTGTGTGTGTGTGTGTGTGTGTGTGTTCAGGGCTTCACAGACCCAGTGTACAGATCCCGCAGGAAGGAGTTTGCCGACATCGCCTACAATTACAGACAGTAACTCTTCTCAATTTAAATCTTTACATTTAATCTCAACCACTTTTACGTTAGTTTCCTAAATATTGAAAAAGGTGCTTTGTCAGAAATGCCCACTATCAATACATAAATAAACTAAATTAGTTGGTTTAATATAAATCTAAGAAGTGTAAAACCTGCCTGTGTTAGCACAATAACCTCATGTCTCCCTCCCAGTGGCCAAAGCATCCCCACAGTGGAGTACACGGAGGAGGAGAAGGTCACATGGGGGACGGTGTTCAAGGAGCTGAAGACTCTGTACCCGACTCACGCCTGTCGCGAGCACAACCGGGTCTTCCCCCTGCTGGAGAAATACTGCGGCTACACCCAGGACAACATCCCACAGCTGGAGGACGTCTCCCGCTTCCTGCAGTGTGAGCTCCCAGTTGCCAGTTCTGGAGATGATTTTAATGGTTGAGAGAAGCATCACTCACCCTCTCCTCTCTTTCCTCCATCCGCTCTCCTGCAGCGTGCACGGGTTTCCGGCTCCGCCCGGTGGCCGGCCTCCTCTCGTCCCGGGACTTCCTGGCCGGCCTGGCCTTCCGCGTCTTCCATTCCACGCAGTACATCCGGCACAGCTCTAAGCCCACGTACACGCCTGAGCCGTGAGTGTCCAGGGCCTTAGCTCCAGCTCTGAGAGGAGAGACACAACAAACAGAGTTGACTTGATTTGTGTTTCTGACGCAGGGACATCTGCCACGAGCTCCTGGGACACGTCCCTCTGTTCGCTGACCCGGGGTTCGCTCAGTTCTCACAGGTAATGACGGGTCCAATCAGAGCGCACAAGGAATGAAACTCTTTGGTTTTTTCCTTCTTGATTGATTCTGCTGTGTTTAGGAAATTGGACTCGCCTCCCTCGGTGCCCCTGACGAGTACATCGAAAAGCTTGCTACTGTGAGTGAAGCACAGAGTCATAATATTTGATTCTTTCATCAAGACCTTGTCAGAGGAGCCAGTTCATCTGCCGTGTTCTTCTTCTTCTTCCCCTCAGGTGTACTGGTTCACTGTGGAGTTCGGCCTGTGTAAGCAGGGTTCAGAGATTAAAGCTTTCGGAGCTGGACTGCTTTCATCATTCGGGGAGCTGCAGGTAAGACTTGTTGTTATCACATCTTCATCTTCTTGCGTAACCTCAGCGCTGCAGGAAGTGGGTTAGTGGTCCACATAAGGTTACTGGGGGAATGGGACCACAGTGAGTGGTTCACTGGGTAACTGGGGACATGGGGAGCATCTCACTATCAAGGTCACAAGTTACATGAGCTGCCGTCTGCAGAGGATGTGCACTCTGCCGAGTCCCAGCCATGGAAACGCAAAGCCCTGAATCCTGCCGCACTTCCTGTGCACTGTCGTTGACTGAGCGAGAAAAGCAGCGTGAAACCTGTGAATGTTCTTGCAGTACTGCCTGACAGACAAACCCACGCTGCAGCCCTTTGACCCGGACAAGACCAGCGTCCAGAAATACCCCATCACAGAGTACCAGCCCATCTACTTTGTCGCCGAGAGCTTCGAGGACGCCAAAGAGAAAGTCAGGAAGTTTGCCAGCACCATCCCCCGGCCCTTCACGGTGCGATACAACCCGTACACCCAGAGCATCGAGGTGCTGGACAACACCAAGCAGCTCAGGAACCTGGCTGACAGCATCGGCAGTATGTGTCACGTCCCTCTTCTCTAAAGAAGCTGAGTTTATGCAGATGCTCAGTTGAATTTGATTTTGTTTTTGCTTCTTCTCTCAGGTGAAATGGGGAAACTGTGTGAAGCCCTGAGGAAACTGGCATAACTGAGCTCCAGCTGCCTGGACATATCGTCGTTTTTTAAACTGCGGCAGAACCCAGATCAGAATTCTTCATATTTTAACAAACATGCAATCCAGTATTGACAATGACATATATACATATATAATCCAATTAGTAGCCAATATTCTATGTGTATTCAGTGAATGGAGTTGTACCAAATGGTGGAGGAGGATAACAGCTGAAATGTATATCACAGTATAAACATGTACGTGTTTAGTCAATCAACATGTTGAATCTAATCTAATTCTTGTAAACAATAATTGACTTGAACTCCGAGCATTTTAAACCTAAAAATTATTGAGAGATCTTTTTTGTCGCTAAAGATTTAATTTTGTTTCGCTGGATGAAATGTTTTGTATCTGCATGAAACGTTTTACTGAAAAAAAAAAAACAAAACAAAACAAATAAACTCCTCTTGGATTCAGTCCTCGTGTGATTTGTACGGAATCAGATATTTGCCTCGTGCATCACGTGGCTCAGTGAGGCTGTGGTCTTTGGTAAAAGGTCCCTCCTGTATTGTTTTGTGTAACCCTGTCAAAGTGTCCCATAAATAGATCTGATATCATGACGCACAACAGGAGCCAAAAGGAGCCAAACGTGCGCGTCGCTTTTGCGCAGCTCGTGTCCATGAAGCGTCCGCACCTGCGGCTATTTAAACCCGCAGGAACCTGGGGGAGCACTCACTCTGAAGCCTGCGGCCACCGCGCACATGAAGACGGACAGCGGGGTGCAGGCGGCCCCGTTCGGCGGGAGGAAGCAGAGTCTGATCGAGGACGCTCGCCGGGAGCGCAGCAGCGGCTCCTCGGGCTCCCCGGGGCCCTCCAGGTCCAGGTCCAGCTCCGGCTCCGTGTTCGAGGAGAAGGACGGCAGGGTGACGGTGAACGTCCTGTTCGGGATCAGCAGCGACAAGAATGCAGGGTTCTTCAAGACAGGGAAAATATTTGAGGTGAGCCGCAAAGGAGGAGAGGGAACTGGAGCCAGTAAAAGTTGTTAAATCATTTTGAAACGTGTTTCTAAAATCTATATAGGTGGTTTCATGTGTTTTTATTACACTAAAGCTTAATTTAAGCATGATGGCATTTTAACTTAGCAAATTACAAGCCAATAAACTGAAGTGACAAAGTTAAGGAGAGAATATTGTAGAGGTCAAGAGATTATTTATTTAAAAAAAAACCTGTCTGGGTTTGTTTCTCCAGACGTTTGAAGCGAAGCTCCTCCACATCGAGAGTCGACCTTGGAGGAAGTCGAAGAACAGCACCACCGACCTGGAGTTTCTCATGAAGTGTGAAGTTCACAGCTCCAGCCTGGACGTGTTCCTCGACGCCCTGAAGAGAGTGGCTGAGGACGTCCGCCTCGTTCCAGAGGACAAAGGCAAGTGGGGGTTTTAACATGAGATATTTCCTCTCTTCTGTTTCCATATGATAATCACACGCAAACAAGGTCATCGTTTCTCCCTCAGTTCCCTGGTTCCCCCGCCTGATTAAAGACCTGGACAGATGCAACATATTAATCACCAAATTTGACCCGGACATGGATCAGGATCACCCGGTGAGTGTTTCCACAGACTCGCTCTGCAGGTGAATTCAGGGGCTCGTGTTCATCTCTGTGTTTCTCCTGCAGGGATTCAGTGATCCAGAATACAGGAAGAGACGAGCCTTCATCGCCGAGCTCGCCTTCAGATACAAACAGTGAGTGAGATTGTTTTTTTACTGTCTGTGAAATATTGTGTCATAAATGAATTGTCTCTGTCGCAGGGGGGACCCTCTGCCCATGGTGGAGTACACAGCAGAGGAGGTGTCCACATGGTGAGAGCTAACGTCACTCTCTCAGATGCATTGTGGGAAGAAGAGCCTGACTGATTTATATTAGTTTTTGTGTCTGATTTGAAGGAGGCAGGTTTACCAGCAGCTGAGGAGCATCTACCCGAGTCTGGCCTGTCGTCAGTTCCTGGACGGTCTGCAGCAGCTGGAGCAGGAGTGCAGCTACGGAGAGGACTGCATCCCTCAGCTCAGGGCGGTGTCGGCCTTCCTGAAAGGTGACACATTTTGAAAAGCTGAAAGGTCACTGTCACGTACCTATTGAACACCTCTGAACACCGACACCATCTCCTCTGGGGGTTTCAGAGAGGTCAGGCTTCCAGCTGCGCCCGGTGGCCGGCCTCCTCTCCGCCCGGGACTTCCTCGCCAGTTTGGCCTTCAGGGTGTTCCAGTGCACTCAGTACATCCGACACGCCTCTGCACCCATGCACTCCCCTGAGCCGTGAGTTTGTTGTGAGATAACTTAAAGGATGCACACGCACAAACAGCTGCTGAGAGCACATCTGCCCCCTCTGCTCCGACAGAGACTGCTGTCACGAGCTGCTCGGGCACATTCCAATGCTGTTGGATAAAGAGTTCGCTCAGTTTTCTCAGGTGAGGCGAGCGCCACAACATCTGTACATTCTCTGAGTCAGAGTCAAATCCAGTGAAACACGTTTAACAATTTCAGGAGATTGGACTGGCCTCGCTCGGAGCTTCAGATGAGGACATCGAAAAACTGTCAACGGTAACAAACTCATCCTCCAACACCAGGAACTCACATTTAATATAAATGTCACAGGACATTGTGTTTAATGTTGGCTTAGATGACTTCATCACATGCGGAGTCTACCGTTTATTAATGGGTATTTGGCGCCACCTTGTGGCTGAATTCAATACTACGCTCAGAGTGTTCTATAATTGTATGGATCGTTGAATGATAAATTCTATATTGTTATGTATCTCAATCCCTTATATTTCTACATCAGTATTCATTTCACATATTTTATAATTTCCTACTAAATTCTGTCTAAGATTGACTTCATCATTTCATGTGTGAAGCTGATACTGAAAAAATAATAATAATAATAATTCTTTAAATTATTACCGTCCAGCTCAAAGGTTTACTTTAGTGTCTTATTCTTTTAAACTCTATGGAAACATGTAAACCAGGGATGGGCTACAGATCCTGAGCTGAGACCCTTCATGTCATTGTCTTCTCATGATGTAGAAATAAAGCTACTATAATGAAAACACCTCTCAGCAGACAGCCTTTAACTTGCCCCAGACCCACTCTGAACCAGATTATCCGCTCTGTGATTCCCTTGACTCCATTACAGTTGTACTGGTTCACTGTGGAATTTGGCCTGTGCAAACAGAACGGAACAGTGAAGGCTTATGGCGCTGGGCTGCTGTCCTCCTACGGAGAGCTGGTTGTAAGTGTTCACACTCGCATGTTTTACTGCGTGTTCTCCCCGTGTTGTTGGCCTGGCCCAGGATCAGTTTGACCTGTTCTTCTCAGTACGCTCTGTCTAACGAGCCAGAGTACAAGCGGTTCAACCCGGAGGAGACGGCGCTGCAGCCGTACCAGGACCAGACCTACCAGCCGGTTTATTTTGTGTCTGAGAACTTCGAGGACGCAAAGATCAAGCTAAGGTATTTACTCATTCTTTTAGGAAACCAAACTCTGAACTCTGTTCACTCAGCTGTTCCTTTAACTATAATAAAATATGTTGTCATTAAATGTTCGGAACACTGCAAATTAAATGTGGGGATCAAACACCATCTAAATGTGAAGCTTTGAAGGAAATGACTGAGGCAGACACAGACAGATACAAATACAGTTGGGTGGTTGAATTCAGGTCAGCGTGGTTTGATGAGCACAAACGTGACGTGAAACAGAAACAAGAACCCACTTCTATCTTTGACTCTCTCTGCTCAGGAGATACTCTACAACCATCAAGCGGCCCTTCGCAGTGCGCTACGACCCGTTTACCTGCAGCATGGAGGTTCTGGATCAGCCCAGCAAGATCCAAAAGGCTCTGAGCCAGATGAGAGAAGACCTGAAGACCCTGCACGGCGCCCTGGACAAGCTCGGCTCATCTTAGGACCAGGAGGAGGCTCTCTGCAGGGACAGGACACACACTCGCAAGCAAAGGGTTGTTTGGTTTTAACGTCGTTTATAAAAGAGCACATATTAAAATCACACTGTAGGGTTGTGAGGTTCCAAAGGAGCCATTTGTTCTCGTGTATAATGTCACGTAAGGAGAATGTAAAAAGAAATAAACTTTTATTTTCATGACTAAGTTTCTTTCACAATAGATCATTAAAAGGTACTGGATGTTTGTCCGGTGATGAGGAACAGTGGGGAAGGAGTGAACCACTACAAAACAAGACTTTGAGGCAACTTCTACCAGTTCATTCCAAGCCAACAGTTTTCCATCTGGAAAATTCTTGGAATCCATTTATCTTCCTGTGTTATTTAGCAAAGGGAAGGAGCTAATTATGAATGATTTAAGTATCGTGTTCCCTGAGCTGGTCAAAGCCGGAGCCAGCACTGAGGCCCGGCACATCGGTGGGGCCAGGTCACCGGGACCTCACAGCCGACCAAAGCACGGTCCACATGGCCGCGCTGCTGACAGATGCTCTTCGCTCTGTATTTCCCTCACTCCGTGCGTCGGGAGGGTTCTGGCTCTCGGGGGCTTTTGACCCACGTCCAGTGTTTTGATCTCCACACAGGCGACAATGCATATCAGAGCTGCGCACGTCAAAGCTTTTCCCTGAAAAGGACTCATAAAGCATCAACACCAGCACCAGCACGGTGGCTGGCAAACCCTCCCCGCCGGCCACCTTCTGCTGGGAAGAGTTTCCTACCCACAATTCCACTGTACAGTAAATCAAGCCACCCTGGGAAAGCCTGTGTTTGTGGAGTAGAAAAAAGTGTGTGTTTGAACAGAAAGAAAGAGAGAGAGAGAGAGAGAGAGAGAGAGAGAGAGAGAGAAGGAGGGATAGAGCAAGTGGAGGGAGAGAGTGATCTACTGCTTGACAAGTGTGTTGGGACGCACGCACACGCTTGCTCTCTCTCTCTCTCCAACCCGAAAGTCAAACACTTAATAATTTCTTGTATCTCGTTCCTGCATCCAGTACTCTCAGAAATTGCAAATCCCAGTGAAACCAGTGCCAGGATCCAAATCAAAAGACCATTGCCACGGCAACGGGAAGAGCAGCGAGAAGGAGCTCCAGCTCCATTCTCGCCACAAATCCCA
The DNA here is from genome assembly GCA_016785235.1 of Pseudorhombus dupliciocellatus. Lineage (NCBI taxonomy): Eukaryota > Metazoa > Chordata > Actinopteri > Pleuronectiformes > Paralichthyidae > Pseudorhombus > Pseudorhombus dupliciocellatus. Next base: position 94,947 of record JAFBJW010000086.1, read on the forward strand.
GATCGCTGTATCATCCTGACTCCAAGCATGAGTGTTTTTCTTTTATTCGTGTCGGGGCCATTCCATCCCCGCGCTGGCTTGGTTACCTCATGGAAAACGGGGTTGTGAGGTTCACTTTGCCCTCGGGGTCCAGCAGAGATCCCTCTGCCTTTTCGCACTCCTCATCCTGAACTGTCTGCTCTACGTGTAACCTCGGTGGCGGGGGTCTGGCGTCCAGCGAGGAACGTGGAACTGACTGATAGTGGCAGCTTCAAGTCTGTATAGACATGTTCTCCATCTTCATTCAGACGAGAGCATCGAAATGTGAGTGTTGATGACATCAGCCATCTGTCAAATGCTAAATTTAGCCACAAACTCTAAACTTATATATAGCATCCATTGAAGTTCAAAGAAACGTACAGACACTCAAGGTTTTTTTTGAAGCGCTGCAGTTTGTGAAACATTCTGTGATCAAACCCAGACGTTTGTTTGGACAGGGCAGAACCAGGTCAAGTGACCATCAAGGGATGATGCAATTCCAGGTAAGACTGGGGAGAGACCAGGATGAGTTTTAACAGTATAGCAACATCTGGAAGCTCAAGTAATACAGCTGGAATCCAAGGCCCATCCATGCAGGAGTCAACTCCGTCTTTTTGTTTGCTTCTGGACGCTGGTGGGAAACCACAGCGATATGAAAAAGGATTTTCTCCCGAGATCGTAGACCTGGAATCACACGGAGGGAAACAAGAGCGAGATCATGGTCAGTGAAGTCAGGCGGAGTCGACTGATGGCTGGGCAACGCGCTGCACTGGACACAGAGCACCAAAGTTCTGCGGAGACGGACTCCTCCAGGCAAAATAAAACCTGGAAGGCCAAAAAGGACTTGGCCCGGAGCTGATACAGAGGAGGGAGCCAAGGTGAACTTAACTGGGGGTGAGGCCCGACATCTCGCGAAGGATAGGAGGATGATGGAGGGAGCTTACTGCAGCTTTATCTCCCATCGGAGGCAAAAGAGTAAGCAAGTAAGAGAGAGGTGTTGGTATGTGAGGTTTTATTTCCTCTCTGGTCAAAGGCGAGTTGAGCTGTTTTCCACCTGTATCCACTTTTTATTGCAAGTACAACTAAACCTGTCCGGAGGTATACAGGACTGAAAACTGAAACGAATGAGCAGATTTCCATGAATCAACGCTCAAGCTTAAAAGTAGAGATGGAGCACTTTTCGACCAACTCTCCTCGTCTCATCTGGATCAACATAATCGCTTCATTCTGGGAAAGCATCGCAAACAAACCAGCCACGAGATTAAATCAAACACCAGCCTCAAAGGGCTCTAATCTCTGCCTTTGTTTCCCCTCATATCATGATCCTCATTATTTTTATTTGCTCTCTTTTGGTTGAGCCCAGGCTTAAAGTCAACAGGGCCGCAGCTGAATTATCTGAAGGGGGGAGATTAGGAGGAAGTTGGTGAGGATTTTAAGGCGGACTGATCTCTCTTTCATCCAGTTCACAGTTTGTTATGAGTGCACACACAACTACAAAAGATCAAACTGTTTGGGGAGCGCAATCGCTTCAGGTCAAAAGGACAGGGTGGGGGGCTGCGACATCTGAGGACGTGCTTCCAGGAGAAGACATGTTTTTAAGATGAGGATCACATGTAGGAGTCAAGTCGAGAGGTAAATATGACTCACATCTTCATGCATTTCTGCACATTGGCCAGCAGATGGTGTCCTCGAGTCAAAAGGGGGGGCCTGTAACCCACTGAGAACTGAGATTTCATGACGCATGTTTCAGAGGAAAAATGACTCAGTAAGCAATTCCTGTGCCCTGTATGGCTGCTTTCTATCATCTTTGGAGCACGTTCAATCCGCACACATAAAAACGGCGGCCTCTCACTCTGAGAGTGACATCTCCTGCCTTACGTGCAGCTGCTCCGCCGCAGCCTGCACCTTGAGCACGGAGCAAGTATTACAAGTTGACCAGTTCCTGCCAGATATTCGGCCAGGTATTCTTCCTCTCCCCGCGGGCTTACGGACACGACTCAATTGTCGATGACCTGAAATGGCCTCAGACTCGCTTCCTACCATTACAATCCCTTCAACAGCTGGAGCGCGGCCAGACCTCCTACCTTTTCCTCCTCCTAAACTTTCTACGGATTTACTGCATCCTCACAGCAGGTGGAAGAGCCCATACAGTGATATATTCCGCATTTGAATCAGTTTTGTCTTGAGTAGTGAACAGAGAGAGAGAAAGAAAGAGAGCACCTGTAGTATGATGATCACGTCGATGGGTGAAGTGCAGATTTGGCACGGTCGCTCTCGACGCATTCCTACAGCTCTGTTGGCAGCACATAACAGACAACTGATGAATCTCACTGCAGAGCAAAGAAAAACGAGCCCTTCGCTGTCTCATCTGTAGCTGAGCTGTTGAAAAACAACGACAATGCTTAGGCATGCAGCGAATATCCATTAAATTCCACACAAACTGGGCAGATACTCAGAAAAATATTTTATTGACTATTTACTAGAGAAGACAAGGGGGGGGGGGGTCTACATCTCAGTCATCCAAAAGCAGAGTTTCCTGTCGGCGCCGATCACGCACAGCGGGAGCGTCCTGTGCCAGCTCAGGCCTGATCCGACCGTCGCAGACCCGATCACTACAGGCTGCAAAGACAGGAGCAGTTATCAAAACACATTTAAAGCCCAAGTCGTTCAAAAACCCCTATCAGCGAAAAGTGTCAGACTGACCTGTGGGTGGCCAAGATGGTGGATGAGTAACTGACTACTGATTTTTCCTGGACATCCAGTGGTGGCAAAGAGGTTTTCGTTGGCTCGAGACCACCTGAGGAGACCAACACCCTCTCTGAATATGATCAAACGCATAAATCGGCTTAATTATTAATAGTGCGGGCCAATTACTTTGAACTTTTTGATGAAACAACGTGACTTTCTCTGCCAGACTCAACAAGGTCAAAGAGTTTAGAGGATGAAAAAAAAAAGGAGAAGAAATGTCCTTACTTGAAGAACCGGGCTTTATCTATGTGGGCTGGCCTCTTCTCCTGTGGGTAACTGCAGACAATGACCAAACGCTTTAGATGCATCTCACGCCAACGCACCGCGCAGGGTGTGGCCGTCCGTTCCCTCACCTGGAGCGAGTTATGTCCCAAATGAGCCAATCGTTTCCTGCCACGGCACCCACTTTGATGGTGTTGGTGAGGCACCAGTCAGCCGACATCAGAGGGCTCTGGCCGCAGTCCAGGGACAGGATGGCCTGCTGGGTGACCAGGTCGTAGAAGCGAATCGTCCCCTTCTTTTCTGCCACCATCAGCTTGAGAGGACAAGCAGGTCACTGTTGCACATTTCTTGACTCGTCCATCTATTTCAACTCTTTCCTTCAAGGGCTGGAGCCTGTCCCAGCATGCAACAGCAGAGAAATCTTGCAACACCATGGAAGTGCTAATGGATAAGTGTTCTTTCATGTTCTTGTCAGAGGGTGGAAGAGATTCCAGAGCTGTCAAGACACCTTTGTAAACTGATTACCATTCCCACCTTTATTGTGTCTCGCTCCTCTCTGTGCAGTGGCAGAAATAATATTACGTATGGGATGAGGACAAATAAATAGACCCAACATCTCATGAGGTGAGACGTCTCTGCTGTCTCCTTCCCTGTCCTCGTTCTGAAAAACGATTCACGTGTGACTTGTTTAAATTTCACACTTCACCTAAACCCCCTCCTGATTATGCTGTCGTCATGCTGTGGTACAGGCAGAGTTGCCGAGTCATAAGACGAGCAGGTACCTAAAAGCAAACCCCTCCTACCTTATAGACTTCCTCTGGGTGCCAGCACACGCTGATGCCAGGAGAGCGAAGTCTGAGAGTGATGCTTTCATTTCCATCCAGGTCCCACACCCTGCAGAGATAAATTAAACATGAAAACGAACACCACCAGACTACAGCTGAGATGAGACAGCAGAACCTCATATGAATTACTGTGCTTTGAGTGCTTTATTGGAACTAACATCAAATTTGCAGAATCTTTTCGCTTTCTCAGCAAAAAAAAAAAAAAAAAAAACTTTAAAGGAAACTAATAGTGCGATGTGAAGCCGCTGCAGAAAGACCTGTGCAATTGTCTCATTATAGTGAAGCGGCAACAAACACAGGACTTATAATCAGGTCTAATTAGTGAAGCTACACACTAATTATTCTTGATATGTGAACCTCTCTCGGCTAAAAATCCAAAACAAAACCTGACAACGTCTTAATTAACAGCAGAGATGGAGTTTTAGTGCACGCTTCTAAAAATAGCTTGGGATTGTGAGCTGCCCTTGGATGCTTGCATAATAGCTGAAAATGAAAAATGACCTTCCCAAGGTCTCTTTCAATGTTAAACACCACCTTGATGGATATAAGCATGCAGATTTATTCATATTCCGATTTGTTCCTTCAAGCAAAGGTGTGTAATCGTTCCCTGGTCTGACTCGTCTTTAAGCTTCAACTTTCCCTCCATATCAATACATGACTAACAGGGTTTAATGGCGCACAGCGAGGCCAGTGATAGACGACATGTTTTCATCCAAGTTCATGTTAGCCCCTAATTTATCCAGCTCCTGTGAGTCGTGCATGAGTGATGTACAGGGTCTTCAGGCTTTTCCAGGGAAAATGGGCTCCTTTCTCAGATCTGGGCTCTAAGCTGTGAAGACAGACAGACTTATGCTGGACTCCTCTTACAGGGAAACCGCCAGTCTAGCATTACATTGAGCTTTGATAGCAGGGGCGGGGGGGGGCATCGCCCTCGCCTGAGTCGGCGTTACGCTCCACTCACATTACAGCAAATGTTTCACTGTGGGCGGCCCGCTGCCATTCATTTTCTGCGGAGTACAGCGAGGGCAACGGAACGCACGTCACTTGAGGAAGAGCAGCGGCGCAGAAGTTGAACAGCATCCTGCTTTATGCAAATGAAACAGAGAGGTCCTGCGAGCGAACGCCAGCCATGAATCAAAGCTTGTGTGAGGTTTACGAACAATCTTCATTAAAATAATAGCCCATTCTACAGTTAAACAAGACTTATGAGCACAAACGCAACTGAGAACAACTACGGATGTAATGAATCACTTGGAAGAAGAGAGCTGCGGTTCCTGAGACCTGGATCTATGGTTAACCACATCTGAATGATCCCTGAACTAGAAGAGAAAGTGGGGATGGGGGAGTACGGGGCAAGCTGCAAGTGTTTCTGGGAATATAAAACAAGCGCTTGTGAAGCATGGGAAGGCGCTGACTGATGAGGTCATGTAGAAGACATCATCTAATAAAGCCCAAAAAGTACCTCCAAAGACCATCTAAATGTCAAGTGTGTTGTTGGAGAGATTGATGTCCTCAGTGGTGCGGTGTAGGGGAGGATATGCCCCGTCTCAGATGAAGACCTCAGTAAACACTCAACTTTCCCTGCCTTGTCTCCCCTGCAGCAGGACAGAGCCATGTCGAAACCCTGGGCTTCTTTCCTCTGCCCATGTGCAGGATCAGCCTGAGCCTCCACACCATGGAGCATGAGCAAGGTTGGAGGGGGGGGGAGTTGAGGAGAGAAAAAAAACCCAGACCACACCAGGAAAACAACGACTAAACCCTATTCTCTTAGTCCACTCGCCAAGCAGAGCTCAATTGCACGCTACACCACCGACGGCCAAACTGTGGTAAACCACTGTGCCCTTCAAATGGAGAGCACCGGCTCCCCAAAAAAACATAACCTCTGCAGAACGAGGTGAAAGACATGAGACACGAAAACACGCGTGACCGCCTCTGATAAAACAAGGTGTAATTGCATAACACTACATCAAGCAAAAACACGCGGCTTCCATGTACAACAGAGTTGAAAAGGACATCTGAAGTCCTGTATTGTGTTATGGAGGTGAGAAAAGATCAAGGCCAGATGGTTTTGTCAGTGTTTCCCATAAGCGGGGAAAACGGGAAATGCCGTTAGCGTTGTGTGATCTGATTTATTGTAGGGAGCAGAGCAAATAATCGGAGGTGACTCTCTGGAGGGACGAGAGCTGGAAGAGTCGAACAACAAAATCCCATCCCAGTGCTTGGCAGGGTCAACCAACACTGAGGTGCACAACATCTGCATCAGCATGTCTTCTGACAGGGCCTGCTCGAGATTTAATTTAGATTTGAAACACTAACATTATCCTTTGCACATTTACTGTTGAGACGGTTATTGAAACCATTTGTTATGTATTTTGGATGAGCTGATTTCCCCCCAATCACCTGGTGAGTTCAGGGATCCCCCTTATGTTAGGTAAGCCCCGGGGGGGAGCTGTGAGAGGATTTAGAGAAACTGCTGAAAAAGTCGAAATCCTGATTCAATCACGAGAATCTATGGAGTAAATTACAGCGACCTGTCTCTGCTTCCTCACACTGAAGCAAAACAAAGCACCATGTCTGACAGAGGCACCGGGACAGACAGAGCCGCAGCATCAAGATCGTCCTGATAAACCCACCAATCGCTGTCAATCCTGACGTTTCACCCAGTTTTTATAGCATCAAATAACTACTTAAAGCCAGATGAAATCAGAGACCCTCCTTGAGAAAAATGTATTTGACGTTTTAGTTTGATCCAGGTCCCATCCGCTAATGCTCAGGGTTTATGACCTATACTGCAGTAGGCCATGAGGGGGCCGTCCCCATGATTTGACTGTAATTTGGCTCCTTTACAGAACATTAAAGATCAAGATAAAGGGATTATCAGTGAGAACAGAACGAAACGGTTTAAAGCGCATATATAATGCAGCAGCGCAGCAGGTGTGCGTTAGCCCGGGTTCATCTGTGAACTCACTCAACCCCAAATCCCTTCAGGACCTGGCAGTGAGCCCTGGTGATCTCTAGGTGGCACATTTCCCCACAGACAGGCTCCGGCAGCACTGATACCATGAGCTGTTTGGACAATACGAGCCAAATGTAAACTTCCCTGAGGAAGTGGAGTCTGGCTCCCCACCTAGGTGCTGCTGCGGCGTCAAATTGCATGTTGGCAAACGGCAGAGTTCCCACAACTGCAGGGGACAGCGATGACAAAGCTAAGCAAACTTATAGTAGTGGCACGGCTGCCAAACCCAACAGAGGCATGAGAGAGGTCATGAGTGTATGCATGCAGGCATAGATTTCCCTCACTCCCTTTCCGCAGGACCAGGGTCTGCCGCTCGTATCCAGCCTCGGTTTGTGTGGGCCGACTGGAAGGTCCTCTCCTGTTAACTTGATCTATCCCTTGTTACGCCTCTGTCTTCCTCCTGCGTCCCATATTTTCTCAACATGACAGAATTTAAATCTTTCAGCAGATGGAGCACACTCCTGTTTTCTCTGGCTGGTCAGTGGGAGGAGGGTGAGAGCAGAGTGGATGGGAGAGGAGAAGAAGACTTGTTATTTCTGAGTGATCTCAGACGGCGTGATGTCACAGGACAGGGGCACAGGGCAGGGGCGGGGGCGGGGCGACCAATGAGAAGGTGGCAACGAGAAGGACAAATTAAGCAGCTGTCATTTTGGAGATAAATGATGAGGAGGAACGGATTACTCACATTCTAAAACCAAACATTTAATGCAGTGGTTTGAGTCTTTAATTATTATGACTTAAAGATAATTCAGACTCTTACTGTGGAACAGGCCCAACAACACACGTCTGCATATAGACAGAGGACCAGCCCCCTGATGTAGAGCAGCTTGCCCCTGCAGTGACCCTGGCTACTGACACACTTTTCCCCTCCTCTGGCATTAATTGAAAAGGAAAATTTGGGGACCTTATTATAGATCCCCCTCAGAGAGGAAAATCTTTCAGCGGCTAATTGGATTTCCATATTCGACCAATTAGCTAGAAAAGGTACAAAGAGGCTCTGTGCTTACGCAGTGACACCGGAGCGTGTTGTGCTAAGCATCAAGTTTCAGAGTGGAAATACAGTCAGGTCTTTCTGCACCATTAACAGAGAACAGAACTGAAAAATCAGACGTTGGGAACACAAACACACGCCCAGCACACAAACGCACAAAAACAAAAGAGTTTGGACCTGCAAGTGTGGTCATCGCTGACGGAAGCAATCTGTTTCCCTTCCGAGGGCTCGAACACTAGATGGTTAATGTAGCTGGTGTGACCCTCCATCACCTAGGCAACAGCACAGAAAAACAACGTGTTAATGATAAAAGCCTGGGATAATTAATAAAGGTGATCAATAACAGTGTAGTATTTCCCAGCAAACTTTCCCAATTTTCTTTCTGCGCTGGCAGCAGCTCTGTTTTCTGTGCGGACGTTTCCTGTATCACTAAGTACCAAATGTCAGTGCTAAGTAGAGACAGTCTGAAGCCAACTGACAAGCAGCATTTTGGCCAATGTGCTCCAGATGTTGCAGTACCTTGACTTCATGCCTATCCTGGAGATCAGATGTCAGCAGGCGCAGCTTTCTGTCAGCTGCAGCGGTGCAAAATCTGCAAAGAGGAAAAGAGAGGATATGAAAATAAACAAAGAAAGAACATCCAAACAGAGTCAGACTGCACGGACCCAATGACAGACGACATCTCGCTCTACGGACATGCCTGCAGCCGCCTAGACTGACACCTCCGCTTGAGTGTATCAGTGTGTGTGGTAGGAACTTGGACAGCGATCAGTGGAAGCACTGCCAGGGAGATTCTAATTGCACGCTAAGATAAACACAGAGAAAAACAAGAATCCTCACGCCATTTACGCATGTCTCTGTTCAAAAACCTGCACCGAGCCAGGCAGAGGACTTTCCCTCTAATCAGCCGTAGTATACACCAGCGCCTGCAATTATTCACACAATTACACTAACTCACTTATGACAAGAAAAACACACACATATCACCAGAATAAACAGACAGCGGTTCACACATTTTCAGTCGCAGGCACAGATGGATTTGGCATGATGTCACTACAAACACCCTTAACGTGCTTCAGGGTATTACAGCTACAGTAGATTAGATTATATTAGGACAGGCCTTCTAACCCTACAAATGAGTGTTATGCTTTCATGTAAAGCGTGGAACACATTCTGTCTCTCTCTCTTTTGGGTTAACATCAAAGCCATTTCCCTGACTAATCTCCAATAATCCTGCGTCATACAATAAAAGTCACCGTAAAATGGGAAACTACCGAATTTCACCACTGAATTATCAGTTTGTTATTTTTTAATCACTGTGATTACACGACAGAAATCAGAGACAATTGTTTTTCAGGGAGAGGTAAGATCCCAAAGTGCACATGAAGCTACATTTGAAAGTCTAACAGATTGTGCTTTTTACATATTCATTCGGCAGATTTTGACTCTGCAGCTCTAGCTCTACTGTGGAAAAAAAGTCTCTTCTGTTGTTCCACATATGAATTTTAAGCCAAAATACAAAGAGCTGATGTATAAAAAAAAAAAATGTCTTTCCACAACAGTTCTTCGCTCTTTGTGAGCTTGAGTTTTCCATCTCTAAACTGCTTCTGCAGGGATTAGCAGTGATTGGTCAGTTGCTGTGCAGACAAAATATGTGAAGAGAATGTAATTAAATTATACTGTGATTTCTAAGATGGGTTTGACTTCATCTCTGCCATCAGACACGTGGTTAGGAGTTAGAGGAAGGGTTGTTGCTCTACTGGTTCCCAGTTTGTCTTGGTATATTTCTGCCTGTCGTTCCCAGCTGTCTCTTCTCTCATAGAATACAGATTTTTCCCCATTCTAAGCTGCTGTGGTGGTTGGTGGCGGCTACAGCTCGAGCCCCCTTTGCTCCCCTCATCTCTCTCACTCTCTCTGGGCCCCTGCTTCAAGAAAGCCTGTGAGAGCGTTGTACTTTTCCTGGAAGGCACAATTACGTGCAGATCGAAGGGAGGGATGGAACCTGAGCGGGTAGTCATCAGCACAATAACATGTGCGCACGTCACAGGGCTGGCTCAAGGGCCCTGTGGAGTAAACCACAGAAGGCTAGGAAATATCGCTGCCTTTCTTTTTCAATTACAGAAAGCCAAGACACCTCCAGAGGGACAGCGGAACCTTCCCATCCAGTGCTCCAATTAGGAGGAAACTCTTGCTTTCTAACAATCCCCAGTTAGGCCACTTCCCTCCTGTCCAAGGCCACCTGAAACAACTGGCTCACATCCTGGCAGCTGCAGTGTGACAGTGATGTGTGGCCGCTGTGCTTTCACGACAACATGCCTCTTGTTCTGGCCTCGAGAGGAACGTTTGCCAATAATTCTCCTGTTGTGTTAACAGACGTGGAGTTTCTGATGTGGAAGTTAAGAATGGCTTAAGATTTTCTAATCCTTTCACAATTCTCTGCTGACCTCTTACATAACAAGAGGTGCTGGAGCTGCAGGTGTTTCACCATACATATGAACTTGTTTTAAAAATAACCAAGCATGCCAACAAAGTTTTTGATTAAGCCAGTGAATGAATTTGTACTTCATGAATTAGCTGAAAACTCTGAGACCAGGTTGAGGAGCCAGAAAGCCTGACTCGACAAAGCAAAAGTGATCATCTATCAGAGGGTCAACACATCCTGTTTCCTGAGAGGTACCAATGCAACGTCATCACAGATGTAGAATTTGCTAAATATAGGGAGCCAGTGAAAGAAATGTGTCCTGTGGTGGTCACAGAGGATGAGTAGATGTAAACCTCATCTCAGGAGGGGAAGCCAGCCAGACGTAAAGTGGGGGCTAAGACATACAGACATTTTACAGTGGATGATGGGAAAAACGTTTACTGATGAATCCAAGTTTTAGATTTATGGCACACAGGGTGTGTGTAAGGAGACATGCGGGAGAGAGAAAAGATACAACAGCAGCGTCTGAACAGATAATCAACATAAAGAAAAATGTTGATTTGGAAGCCACCTGCTTTTCAACACATCTCAAGTGCCTTTCTTGTATAAAAACAATTTTAAACTCTGACAAACTTTTTCTGAGGTGTCCCCCTGATTAGTGAAGTACCTGATGGTGGGTATCCTGTCCAGTCGGGACTCGGGGCTCCAGGCAAGCGCGTCCACACGCAGTTCATGATGGAAAGCTCGAAGGACATTTAATTCCACTCCCTCCAGCTCCATATCCTCCTCCTGTGGGAACAAGCACATCTTCTGTAAAGGAAAGAATGTGATTTGGAAACAGGTGAACCAGGACGTATGACGCTGCATTTCTCACCGGGAAGAGGCAGGTGCCCACCACCACATACTGGTTTCCACCGTAGGCCAGTAGAGAGGCAGGGGTTCCTGAGGCATACGGACTGAACTCCACCACATGAACGTAGTCCTCACAGGGCACCGTGTAGCTGGGACTGCGGCTGGAGTCCTCCTGCATGATAAGGCTTCACTGTCCATCAGAATCAAAAATACAACAGGTCAGGGCACACATTTTCAGTCAGCTCCTGCACCAAACCCCGTTTACATATTCACTTCTTTTAGACATTTCTGTCTGCACATGAACCTAAATAGTAATGAGGAAATATTTTGAGCATTTTTTATTTACCTAAATCAGTGACTCTTCAATTCGGCAGTCACAAAAAACACATAGCTGTTATATATTTGACATTTATTCTACTTTTATTTAGATGAAGTTACAGAGGAAAGGACTGATATCCACTCAATGAAAGTCGGGTGAAATAAAGGATTTAAATGTGATATTCATGTGTAAACAAACTACTGGTGAAAGGTCGTAGTGACGTGGAGCAGAGAAGCCTCGCCTGTCGAGGAGCTCAAATGTGACTTTACGAAACAAGCTAGCAACTCCCTGAAACAGTGATTTTTACCTGTCTTTACACACTAAACGCTGCGACAGTTAACGCACCAATAACCCCTTAATAATAAACACACACTTTCATTCAGAAAACGGCACCGTGCGTTTTACTTTACCAAGTTTATTTCTGTAGTTTCCTTGAATCAAAGTGTGCGCGCCTGCTGGATGTTTTCAACCGGCTTCCGCCTACGTCACGGACTATACCACTGGGCAGAAAATGACAGGGGGAGACTGGCGCAATGGTTCTCAGGAAATGATAAAGAACATCACACACTTCCTACATAACGTGAAAATAAAGTTAACATGAGAGATAATGTACTTTTAGTGGTAACTAAAAGCGAATTATTTATTATTAAAAAGGAAACAAAAATATATGTGAATCGGTACGCGCCCGACAGTGTTTGCGACAAGCTGATTGGTTAAAACGATCAAACGTCATCGGTGATTTAAAAAATTCAAATTCAAATCAGCTGCTGTTGTCGTGGACGTGGATTCATGGAGGCTGAAGCTTTGTCTGAGGTTAGCACGGTCAGATTAACGCAGTTTGTGATTTATAAATGTTAACAAACTGTTAGAAGTGTGTGTGTAGAGAGAAGCAGACAAACATTCTGTCTTTTTGAAACCAGAGGAATAGGGATTAAAACATCTACAGCTGTCTGACATCTCTGTGATCAAGTCATTTATTATTTTCCTAATGTTCTCTTGTGTCACTCGAGGTCATAAAGTGTTTGCACAGAGGTGTGACTGAGTTATTACCTCTTTGTGTGCGTGTCCCAGGGAGCGATGGAGGCTGTAGGAGAGCGTCTGAAGCTGCTGGTGAAAACCTTCAGGAGAGAGTGTCCCCGGGTGTCAGGGTCGGAGAGGACCACCGTGCATGGAGCCGATGGCATGCTGCTGGTGCTGCAGCTGGCCATGGCTGAGGTGAACAAACAGGTAATCTTCCAGTCCAGTGCAAAAATACAAATATCAATCAATGTGTGTGCAATCATCACTTTCTAGGAAAACAAACTGACCGATTCTTGAGCTGTGGCTAACCTTACGTGCCTTTTTGGGGCCATGCAAGAAGATCATAATATTAATCCTTGGAATAAAAGGCTGTACACTGGCAAATGAAAGCAGGAGTCCAAATACTTTGAATAATAGCAGAGTAACACACTGAAAACATTTGGAGAGCTTTGAGTCATCTGGTGACACACGGCAACACGAGCCCATTTCACATCATCGTCATGACATAGCTCAATTGAACCATCAGGCCGCCTGTCATCGCGTCTGTAACTGATGACATTACCGCCGGTTTCCGGCAGAGTCAGCTCCCGGCCCAGTTCTCTCTTCTTTTGAACTGATTGGTTCCAGGCCATCACTAATTAGGGCCGCTGCTCTAACTGTTTTCTCTCTCGCTGTGACAGCACCGCGGCGAGTTCAAAGTGTGTCTGAGTGATGTCCTGATGGCCTGGAAACACTTACTGTTCGGCAAACTTCACCTGCCGCCCCCCTGCTCTGCACGCTTGGAGAACTATGATCTCATCGTGGAGGCGTACGAGTCTTTCCTGAAACGCTCCAACACTGTGGACCTGGTTGATGTCCTCCGCATGTACAAACAGCTGAGACAAGCGGACGCTGACCCAGAGGAGCCCGTGAGCCCGGTGAGCGGGGCAGGGGGGCAGTTAGGCATCTAAATTACAAACCAATCAATTCAGCTCATTAATATTTCGCTCTTTATTATTTCCCAAAGATGCAGCTGTTTGAGTTCCTAACAGCCAGGAAGGAGTCAGAGCTGCCAGACTCCCCGGCCCCGTCCACACCGTCCGGTAAGAGGCGTCCCTGCAGCTCCCAGGTAGGCTCAGGCAAGATGCCATTTATTTCTTAAATCCCAGCAGAAAACCACTGCTTCCACTGTACCTGTTTCCCCTCATACTAAGTGTTCTTCATAATATGAACTGCTGTTTCTCCCGGTGGCAACATTCCATGCATTTACTTCTCATAGGCAAACTTTCTGTCTGGACTCCATCCTGCACCTATTGACAGGAACTCTATATCACATCACTCAGATTTAAGAGTGCAATGTGAATTCAATTACCAAGCAGATGTTTAAAACACAACGTGCCGTGGGGCTGGACAAGTGCTTCTGCAACACAACCTCTTCCCTCCTCTCCTCTGTCACTTGCAAATTTATGAGTTTTTAGTGGAGGCTCGCTGCTGCTCCACCACCGGCCCAGGGTGATGTCATTTTCTGGAGTTTAATATAGGCTGTCAGCTGCTGTTTTAGTGGTTTTACCACAGACAATAAAGCTACTGTCCCTTTTGCTAGTCGATAAACACAATGTGCATGGGCCAACGGTTTTATCAAAGGAATTCTTTGACACTTTGACGAATGCGTTCAGTCGCTCTCTGGTGGAGAGATACGGGAGAAAGTCGAAACCGCACTCCCGTGTGTTTCCGGCTTTAACACACGGCTCCAGCCAGCATCTGGTTAGCCTAGCGTAGCTCGTGGGGGGGTGGGGGGCACGTCTGGCTCCGTCCTCAGCCTCTAAAGCTCACTGATTAACACGTTATATATTTTGGTTTTGCAACGCGGATCCTATCATTAAAACTGATAAAGCCAGTGCAGTTGTCGGGAGGTGAACAGCCTCACAGGCCGTGGGAAGAAGATGTTGCACAACCTGGTTGCTTTCGCAGATGTTTTGCCTGTAACTCAATAACGTGTCATGTTTTTAATCTATAGGTGAAAATGGCGGTGAGGAGGGTTTTCTGCTCCTATCTGAGTCTGCTCGTGAACACCAAGAACGACATGGCCTTGGCGCTGACCTTGGACGTCCCCGCTCGCACACTTGGACGACAGGCGTTTACAGATGTTAAGCACGCTGCACAGGGCGCCAACACCTCTCTATTCCTGGTAAGACTGGTATATTCCGACATTGCATAACAAGCAAACCGAAACGGCAGCAACCCTCTCCAATGCAACTTGCCTTTTTTCCGCAGGCTGTGACATCCTTCGTGAGGGCCATCCAGCTCGGGGGAAAGGGCTACGCTCCAGCTGAGTCTGACCCACTGAGGAAACATGTCAAAGGCCTGTCTGACTTTGTCCAGTTTCTAGACAACCTGGAAGAAATACTGGGGGAGACTCCGGACCCAAGGTACACAACGCAGCTCAATGGAGACTTCCCCTCGCTCCCCGCCTCTCACTGTTGGAGGAAATCCGGTGTGAGCTGCGTTCACGACTGAACTGTAAAGTCCTGATGGACTGCGGTTTTAAATTATGTTTAAATCAAAGTGATAAAAGTGATGCAGGGTCGCTTTTGGAGTTCCTGACAGCGGGAGTAGAAGTGAATGTTTTTAAAACTCGGAGGAAAACCGTCTCATGCACGGAACAGCTGTGTTGTGCAATATGTGCTATATTTTCATGCTCCGTCGATGGTGAGCGTGACATGAGTTACAGGGACAGTTTGTCACATTTGCTTTCCTGCCAGGATTTAAAAAAGATTGATCCCTCTCTCACATGTCTGCGTATGAAGCTGCAGTTGGTCGGATTACTCGAGCCTGAAGCCTGAGACAGAGGAAGACGACGATCCTGCCTGGCTCCGTCTGAACATAAGGGCCCGTCAGTACCTTTTTAAACTCACAGAGCTACATTAAAATAACCCGAGCTGGCATTTTGGACGTATGGACGAGGGCACTGAAGATGTTGTGAGAGAGTCTGAGGGAATTCATTTATTTAGGCTTTTTATTTTTTGGTTCTTGGACGCTCTCTGCAGCGGTTTGTCTGTGGCCCTGGTCATGCAATACTTTGGAAGATTTATATCATTATTGGTCTGAATCTGTCCAGAGCAGATTAGATAGAAACTTTGGATCTCCACAGGGCGTGGAGATTTTCTAGGAACTCATCAGAGACTCGGTGAACTGATTCCTCGAACTCGAGCAGGAGACCATCAAGCCATGCAGAGCTGTTGCAATGTTCCTGTCTGACGTCCAGACACAGCCACTCAGGACTGTTGTTTACAACAGCTCTCTCTTAACCAGGTCACCTCTTCTGAATGATCGGTATTAAACCTCTCGCTTTTTGGGGATATTACATTTTCCCTGAGTCCCAGAGCCTCGACCACTGTCCCTGTCTGCTTGGCTGAATTTCTTAGGGGGAGAAATGAGTTTGACATCACATTTAATCCTGTGTGCTACAGAAGGAACATGTCCCTTAATGCAACTAACTCTGACAAAGAAGATGTCAGGTTTTTAAACCAACAAACAGTTTGCAGTTTTTTTTTCTTTCAAACCCTGAAGGTTCAGGACACTTCACAGTAACACCTGCGATCATCAAATCCACCTGTCCCACTGCAGCTTATTATTTCCTAGAAATCCCAGTAATGGCTCCCATCTAAGCTCCTCATGATAACATTTGGATTGCTAAAGCCTGGTCATCTTTCCGACATCAAAGTCTCGGTCGGAGACTCCCTTTGATGAATTATCATCAAACCTCAGATCACTCTCCATACTGCTGCAGATTATTCAGGATGTCCAGGCACTTGGCTCCACATCAGAAGTGGTTATCAGAAATGATTTAGAGGGTCGATCATGTGAGCTGAAGGCCCCCGATCGTAGAGGTCCCAGCAGCCCTCTGAGGGTCGTCAGTTCACGCAGGCGTCCGTGCATCTTTCAACAGGCGCCGCCTTCACTCTCTCAGCGGAGAGCTACGTTTCCTCACACAAACACCTTCCGTGTTCGCCGAACATCTGTTACTGAGCCCGGCTGGCTCGCGCTGCAGCTGGGTCAGGGCTGCACTCGACTGTTTGGGACGTACAGAAGTGATATGTTACTGTGGGTTTTGGACGTGTGGCGAGCACAGTGTGGGAGCGCGCGTGAAGGAGGAACATCCCGGAGTTCCCTCGCAGTGACAGGGTCCAGGGCCCCCAGCGACCGTAACGATTCAACCCGTGTTTTCTGCTTGGTGACTGTTAGCCTTGGCACGGCCGCGCTGCAGTGAAATAAAGCTCAACTGGATGTTAACACCGAAACAATTACTCTGAGCCCTTAAAGTCAGTGTCCAATTAATTGAAAGTGAAGCTGCTGTATATCTCCTGAAGACATTCAGACCCCGGCCCTGGCTCCTCAGCTTCAGGGGAGAGTTATTCATGTTGGCAAATATTGGCTGAACTTTTGAACACCATTAATTCCATCCAGATGAAAACGTGTGCGTGCTCTTCCAGAGAAGTCGTCTCCTTTCCAAAACAAATGCAGTTTTTTTTTTCCCTCTGCTCTCAACCTATGGCACAGTTCCGCTCTCCCGGCCGATGTCAACCTGAGTGTCACTGTATAATTTCAGCGTCTGCGGAGCCAAGCTCGTGGCCGCCATCAGGGCGGTGCTGGTGAAGGGACGCAGCAGTGGAGACGCCGTGTACGCCGCGGCCGAGGACACGACCAAGGAGCTGAAGGAGAGGATCTGCCAGATACACGAGGTCCAGAGACGCGCTGCCAATGGGAGCGGGACGGGGATAAGTCCTGCCAGGGTAACGTAAAACCTCTGCCACGGCTTTGGCCTTTGTGCCTCTCTGTAACTGACGTCCACAGATTCATCCAGGAGGCACTTCATCTTCCTCCACAGTGCACTGATTGTACCTGTCTCCCTCCGCAGCCGAGAGCGCACGCAGTGAATCACGCCACCGCCTTCGGGGGTCGGGACACGGTGAAGGTGCTGATGGCGCTGCTGGACGAGGAGGCCCTGACGCCGCCGTGGGCCAACAAGGCGGACCTGTTGTCTGAGGAGCAGCCCGTCCTCAGTGGAGCCGAGGGGACATGTGTCCTCACGCTGTTCAGGTTGGTGGCATCGCACCGAAACGGCCTCTGGGTTTTAACAGCGCAGTGGATCAAATACAGGTTTGCAGAGGATGGAAGTTTCAATCTGTCCCATGTCTGTCTGTTTACATTCATTGTTTTGCCTGTCCCGGTTCAATTTGTCGTGACTGTAAATGTATTCCCTGCAGTGTTTAAAGTCTTTAGAAATCTTAAATTCCAGGAAATTGTGAAATTTCCAATATTTGTCTGATACTTCAGGATAGTTTTGTAAACAGATAAATCGAGAACCTGCAGCTGTTGCCCGGGAGGATTAGAACTGGTAGAAAGTATTTTCATTTTTACAAATTCATCACACGCTGATTTCGATGGTTTCAGTGAGTGTGGGAAAGCCCCTGCAGCAGCAATTAAAGCATCATGAGACCTACAACTCTGCACCGAAGCCATATGGAGGAAAATCCTCCCACACCACACTGGAACAATTTCTCTGTTCAAACGTCTGTGGTCGGGGGGGGGGGGGGCTACATCATGTCGGAGGTGGATGACATGGAATGGCTCGCGTCCAGTTTGTTGTAAAAAGCAAGCAGTTCTAGGTTAGTGTGATCGAAACCTTCTCGCTCATAAACTCTGTGCTCCTCAGGTCTCCTGAAGTGTCCACTGGAAGTTCTCCCCAGCCCCTAAAGAACCGGGTCCAGAGCCGACTGGACCTGCTCAAACCCAAGGTAACGTGGGCCCCTCCGTCCTCTGGCGCCAAATCTAAACCATCACTTACTTCAAATTGAATCAGATGTGCAAACATTGAAAATAATGTCTTTATATCCTGTAATTTCTCCTCGGCATTATTATTTATTTGCTTAGCTGAAGCTCACATCTTAACTGACTTCCACCGTTCCCGTTTGCACAGCTGTGCTTTAGCTCTTAGTGTTGGTTTGAGGGTGATGTTTAAATCCGTGTCATAAAATGACTTATTCCAGGGGAATTCAGACCATTAACCAATCCGGAGGATGCGTGCGCTGCTACCTACAGTTCACAGAGCAGCACGCCGTCTCCTGTTTACTTCCTCCTCACCTCCACGTTTACGACCTGTTGCCAGTTTTAAGATCTGTCGTTGCAATTTAAAGCAGAAAAATAACTTTAATGCATTTAATATGCTGCCACACAGAGAGAGAGGCTTTCCCATTGATCTGCTAGAGTTGCATTGTGGGAAAATGTTGCTGCATTGACTGGAGGCCTTTATACTAAATCTATAATGCGTGCTTGTATATTGTTATTGGGTTTTTAAAACTCATCTGTCACAGTCGTCCAACAACATCATTTTTATAATATCACTCTGAAAGGGCCCATTATATTCTAATTATTTCCAGATAATACTACTAATAATATGTACTTGTGTTTTACGGTGCGGTTTTGCTACATTTACTAAAGCATCTGTGCTGCTGAGTCACCACACAAACACTTGAGGTAGGACTGATCTTTTAACTTTAAGTAGCTCCGCTGCGTGAGCTCCTTTTGAACATGTATGTGAAACACATTTTGTTAAATGGCTCCTTTATTTGATTGCGCTAGCAGATGTCATTTTAGCTCCCCACAATCTGGCTGCCTTCCTGTTTGAGTGCGCCGTAATGGTCCCTGGGCAGCTCACCGCTTCCTGAACTCGGTGAGCGGAAGCTTTCTGCATCAATTTCACTTTGAAGATGCCATATCAGTCGCGTAACTCGACTAGCAAGGGAAACTTGAAAGGTTATTGTTTCCTGTTGTCTGCTGAAAGACTTTATCCCATCCTCCTCCAGCGGTTTCATCATGCACTGACGTCAACTGGCACACGCAGATATGGACAGATCGAGTTTCTGCTTTTGGGACATTTCCAGATATTTAGCTCCGTGCCACAGACGATCCGAACATCAGGAAAACAACCTTGAGCAAAGCTCCTGATGCCAGTTTATTGCTGCTCTCCTGCTATACTGGAGTTGATTGCACGATAATGCTGCAGAATATACGTTTATTTCCCGAGCGAGTCTCTGGCGATAAACGTAATGGCTGCACCTGTTACCCGTTCTCCCTCCTATCACCTGCGTGTGCGAGCGCAGGTCGAGGAGCAGAGATGGAGGAATTGCTTGCACCTGGTGCTGGGAGCGCTATCAGGAATGTCTCGGTCAGGTGTCTGCGGCGGCCGGTCAGGCGCTGCGCGGGGTTATTCCAGGGAATGAGGACTGTCTGACCTCGCCGTGCCATGGAGGGCTCCCACCTGTTGTAATTGGATTAGATGTCCTCCGTCAGTCATGGTTTGGCCGTGTTCACTCTTCCGTCCCCTTCCATTGTTTCCGGGGCATTTCAGATGGTTTTTATGAGCATGCAACTCGGGCAGCGTGCATTTCTAGCTCCGTTATTGAAGTGTTTCCCGGCCTTAAGATGTTCTAGGTAGAAAGAAAATTTAGAAAAGCACAAAGGCTTTGATCCCTTTGTGCCTCGCCGGCCCACCCAGCTTTGCTTTGCATTTTTTCCCTCAGATTCTCCTCCCCACTGTGGCCCGCTGGCCTGAAGGGTGAAATCCTTGGATTGTGATAATCCCAGGCAGGCGTAGATCAAACAGTGGATGAAAAGCTGTGGATCTGCGTGCCCCGGGGCCAAGGATTGAAGTCTTCAGTATCATTCACTCAAAAAGGCTTTTTAATGAGGCGCTGCCCCACTGTCTTAGGAATATAAGTGGTAGCTGTGGGTCCCGTTTGATGTGAAAGTCGGATTTATGCATGTTTTATCAACCGGCATCATGGCGGACTTCTTTTGTGTTCATTCCAGGCCAAAGACAAAGTCCTCCGATCCCAGTTTGCGTGCACATACAGGGAAGAGGAGCTGCCGCTCAACCGCGTGCTGGAGTTCCCCAGCAGCAGCCCGGTGCCCACAGTCAGGGCCTCTCCGGCCGTGGAGGAGGAGAGCGGCACAGGTACCCACTCTGCGAGTACTTCTTGTCCCAGTAAAGCAGCATTTGGATTTCTGTTTCCTCTGACACCACACAGCTGGACTGAGGCCCAGGCACACCTTCCCAGCTCCAGCCTTGAACCCTGCGCGGTCCCAGCTCTGGGACTAGAACTTACCATTAGCCATTAAATGAATCCCTGTTCTATAAAACCTGCACACCCCCACATCTGTAGTAAAAACCCAAAACACACTCTCCGAGCTCCATTTCCCCTCCTGTCTTTTGTTTCAGGGGAATTCAGGCTCCGCTCCATCAGGTTACATGACAGGTTAAATTTTAGCTTCATGGAACAAACACAGAGCCTGCTTCGACTAGCAGCTAACGTCAGCACCTTCGTCACATCGAATTCCCTTCCCTAAGGTTTTCACACTTGCATTTATTAATTTCTTTTCAGCCAAGCCGAGCGGCAAACAGCAGGGAGCTGCGCTCAAGCCAAGGAGTGGAAATGCCCCGACCGGAGGCGCAGGCCCGGGCAACAGACAGAAAACCAGAGATAACATGCAGAGCAAGGGCAACAAGAGGAAGCAGCTGGATTGGGACCAACATGGCCCATCAGAGAACCAGCCGCCGGAGAAGAAACAAACCACGAGTGTCTCTGTCAACGCGCCTGCCAAGAATGTGGGCAAGGCCTCGCGGAAGAAGAAGCTGATATCTGGACAGGGGAAGCTCACCGGCTTCTTCAGGCTCTAATCATCGTGTGCACACGTTATTGAGTCCAATCGAGGCATGATTATGATTGTTTCCTTTTTCTCTTCTAAACTCAATCAGTTTTTTCACTTTAACCATTCAATTATCAGGGAAATGTCACTCGGATGGATTTTTTTGGTCAGTAGTCCCAATGGAATGTAAATAATGCTGCAGACTTGTGAATTTTAATAAAGTTTTATTTAGTTTTACATGATCTCGGTCTTTCTGCAATGCATTTCACGGGCACACACGAGACGAGCTCTTCACTGAACGCTCCCCAAGGGGACGTTGGAAGATTCCCAGCAGGGTCGGTACACTCGTCCTATCATACAGCGCAGCACTAGGAGAGCGAGGGAGAGACGGCAGAGGATGCGTCAGTGAGGGGAAATAGAAACGGTGAAGGGTGAGGAGACAGATTTTCCAGATACTCACTGTTGAAGTCGGTGTCTCTGCGGTCCAGCTTGAAGCTGTAGTCGGCCGGAGCGCGGCTCAGCTTCTGCTCTGCGAGCAGGGGGAGGCTCCGGGCGAGGGCCGAGTTGAGCCCACGGATCCCGTGTCCCCTCAGCCTCGCGTCCTGAAACACAGCAGCGACCTCTGATTACACGGTGGCGCCGTGCGCTTTCACTTGCAGCACAGGTGTTGGATCGGCCTCTCCCCGGCCGGTCCAAGCCGCAGGAACCCCCCAAATGGAAGAAATGTGTTTCCCCGGTTTTTACGGCATCGCAGTGGCCTCGTTTCCTTCCACAGCCCCAGTTCACCCTGATGACTTTGTTCTCTCCACCATGGCTGCCTGCGAGCCATTACCACAGAGATAACCACCATGTTCATTACACACAGGGGACCCAGCCGCCAGATAAACCCTTTACACATAGCAACCGAACGTTTGTGGAAGCACAGATATATAATCATTCTTCCCACTGAGATTCCAATTCATTTATAGGCTTTATGGGCTTGTGATCGTTTGACCTTTTCAGCTTGTGGTACTTCCCATTTTCCAGTGCTGTCATAAAAGATTTTCATAGATGTGTGTGAAATGCAGAGTTAACAGTGGACATGAGGATGGGGTCAAATGTTCGCTGAGCTCTCTGCTGGTGTTGAAACGTCCGATGGAGGAAGTCTCAAACCATTTATATGTTAAAATATCACAGCTTCAAACAGTCACGTGACTCACCGAGAAAATGACGACTTTGCGGTTCCCGTCGTCATCCCTGAGGCCGTTGTCCAGCACGAGGCCTCCTCTGTACGCAGGCGGGACCATGGCGTGCTCGGCCATGGGTTCGTCTCCCAGTAAGGAATTCAGGCCGTCTTGCTCGATGCTGCCGTCTTCTACTTTAGGTGCCGGCGAAGCCACGGTGACCAGGCGGCTGTTCAGCTCGGAGAACAGCACTAGGCTGAAAAGGAAGGAGCAGGCTGAGAGCATGGTGTCTGCGATGTTCAGTCCTGAAGGCTGTCACTGATCTCAGCTCACCTGACGACTGAGGGACCGGGCAGCCGGCGGCTTTATATCCTGACGGAGGGATTCGGCCTCACTGTTGGACGTAGAAAGGCATCATGTCTCCTGCAGGGGCCCCTCTGTGCTGAAGGCCAAAGGTCAGGAGATGTTTTAAAGGAAGGTGCCATGACTCCATCAGTGTTGTCCCTGAGTTAATGGGTTTTATTAAATCTATTTTGAAATGTGATGAATTCAAATGGGGAAGGAGGGGAACATAGAAAGGGCTGTAATTCCCTCCACATCACAGAGCGACTCACCGGAGACTCACCGGAGGTGAAAGGTCGGGAATTAATCCCAAATCTCTTCTCACAAAGTCCACACGCTGAAATGAAGACAGCAGGTGACGGCGTGGACACAGGCAGTCGTCACGGTGAGTCGCACATCCTGTGACAGACAAAAGGTCAGGAACTGAGGACAAAAGACCAGAGACGTGTCGCTAACCTGTTGTTAATGACTCAGCTGAGTCAGGCCGCTCAAACTAAACCAAGGAACCTAACCAGCCAACACATCAACTAACCCTAACCCACCAACCGACCGCCCATCAGGCCAGGCTCCGCTGACAGGAGCCCGGGCCGGATGAGCGGGACGTGAATAACAGCTATTGAGCTCAGCTGAAGTGATTTTACTTGGAGCAGTCAGCTTTATTTTGTAAGTATTATTGTTGGAGGGCGACGGTTTCTACTGAAGGACTGAACTCGTCCACAGGGGCACGGCGCTTCCAGCAGAAGCACAACTGAACTCGTGAGCTTCGCCCTGTTGTCGTAACCTTTCTCGCACTTTCTCTCGTACCGATAACCCCCCCCCCCCCCCCCCCCCCCCCCCCCCCCCCCCCCTTTTTTTTCCCCCCCCCCCACCCCCCCATATGGGCCGAGCTGCTGAACTGATGCTGACAGGAGACGCTCTGCAAATTGCTGCAGGTCCAGCTGATCCAGAGCTTCTGGGCTCTGTCGGCCGGCTTGGCAGCCGGAGCCTGGAAGATTCAGTGAACTCCGAGCGATGGTGAAGGTCTTTATCTGGTAACTGTGATTTTTCCCTGGTCTGAATTTCTAAGAAATCATTACCATAATTCTCTAACAAAGAGCATTAGCAAAAAAAAAAAAAGAAGAGAGAGCGAGAGAGTCAAATAGTGTTATGAGGACCAGATGTGATCCGGTGGGTATCCGCGAGCGTGAGTGAATCTTGGTGTTTCCATAACACAGCTCGTCAAACCGCCGGCCGGTGCCAGTGGAGTTTACCCAACTACTGTGCTGTCGCTGGTTCACAGGCGGCCTTGTTTGTTTGCAAGCAGCTGTAATTGCTTCCAGCTTTTGATTCGGGTCGTGCACGGTTTACGTTGAGGAAGCTGCAGAGTAGTTTTCCCATCAGCCCTGTCAGCTGCTTGCATCACCTGTCAGTCGGCGGCGCGGCGCTTCAATCGCACCGCCTGCAGCTTTGTGCGTAAAGAGGCCTCGTAAATCTGGGCCCTATGACATCAGTAGCAGCACGGTTTTATAATCCTGAGGGGCGGGCACATTATTTCCCCGTCCTGTATTAACACGCCGACTCTCGCCACCGACGCTCGTCCTCCCACAGACAATCACAAAGCAAGAAGAAGACAAGCGGCGTTCAGCGCTCACTCCCTGATGTGCACGGCTCCTCGTGTGCATGTGTGCGTCTTGAGCTGTGCCAGAGGTCGGCGTGCTGTATTCAGCAGAGATGCCGGTGAAGGGGGGGGGGCATTCATTTTGGGCAGGATTTTTTTGTTGCCCAGAGAACAGACCATGGTTTCCTGGAACAATGCAGCTGATGAGAGTCTCTCCAAGGAAAATAAGGCTCTGACATCATGGGTTCTTAAAGCACACAGCTGAGCCAACACTCTCCTGCTATAATCAAGCCTCAGTGAATTTCCACTGTCGACTGAAATCGAGAAAGAGGGAGAATCTCCTCCACTGGCTTCAACACTTTTTTTTTTTTTTTTCGATCTAACTGCTAATTTTCCCGTCGAAGCACGAGGCTCTGAACGCACTTGCTGAGACTCTTGTGACCATTTGCATTTCCATCTGGCCGGGACTCACGACGACAATAAAATGTGACACTAGGCTGCTTGTAAATTGGTCCCGGTCAAGGCATCACAATCCCGACGTTGGACCTCCAACAGTAATTGGGATTAGACACAACAAGCCTGAAAATTTACGGCACCGTGGTGCAAAAGTTAAAACTCAGCAAAAGCGAAATCCTGTGTGTCCTCCTGGAAAAAAAAAAAAAAAACGGTTGAAGACTGATGAAGCCTCGCAACCACGGTTCCTGTAAAAGAACCAGTAGAATAAGTAGTCAAATTGGTGAGTGTAGTAAAACAGACCACAAGGTCATTCAAAAGACAATTGTGTGCTTAAGATGAGGAGTTGAAGAGTGTGGAGAGATTGAGTTTCAGGGCTCAGACCAGAATCTGTGTCCTTAGATGCACTGGATCCCGAGCACACGCAGATCAATGGGAAAACTTTGTCTTCTCTCCAGAACCATCCTGGGTCTTGAGGTCATTCCAACAGCTCTGATTTGCACTTCTGGAGTCCCCATGCTATCCAAAACGTTTCGAAGCCATCCTGATGTTTGTGTTTTATAGGAATTAAACCGATGGTTTACATCCGTATGCACTTCAATAATTGCCTTATTTGTCATGGCTTGGTTGTCAGCCACAGCCCCGGCCTCTTCACAGAATTCCTCCCTGATTCTTCTGAGCTCCTAATTTCTTGCACGCTCGCTGCCTGCAACTGAACCATTAGGGTGCGATAATTGATTCTGTATTAGTCATCAAGAAGGATGAAATAACATCCAGGATGTACGGGGCGACCTGGACTCCTCCAACCTCCGGGCTGCACCGCATTCTGATCCCTGCCATCTGCAGAGCCAATTCATGGAGGTTTGATTGTTGTCCCACATTCAGAGCATCCGTTTTGAGAAGTGCTGACAGTGAGTGAGCCAGCCGCTGTCACTGCGAGCGTCCTGCAAAGAGCTGAACACGCAGCTCTGGCCTCGGGGAGGACCACGCCCCGCCTCTGTTTGCTCTGGCAGACCCCGCCACCTCTTAGCAAGTATTACTGTGTCATTCAGCACACCCAGCACACTCGACTTCATCCAGCACGGTGCACAAAGCCTCAGCTTGAGTTACGGCTTCATCTATGGCCCAAATGCATTAAAAGATTTGTCCACGCTTACGAGAGAGAGAAACCTCTGCTTTGTAATCATCTGCTGTTTATGTGTCTGAATCCTCAGACTTCCTCATAAAAGCCGTGCAGTTCACCGGCGTAATGTTGTGTAATACGCAGAGTAAAGCCTCTCCAGGACCACGTTTCATGGGTCCCCGTGAGCGTGCACGCACCGTGCGCGAAGAAAACCCACCACCCGGTTCTGTGATGTTGACAAGTGGTTTATTCAGCAGGAATGGTGAACAATTTGTCAGTATGTTTTCTACAGAAGGCAATCAAGCACCATGAAGGACAGCGCTGTGATCAAACAGTTTCTTGGACAGTGAGTCTCAGGAAATGACCTTTTTCTGATTCCCCCCCCTTCCCCCCCGTCCACAGAGATGTGTCTCTCCCACACACTCCCACATTTTAGGCTTGCTTGATTATTTCACACAAGTGACAAACAGAGATATTTCACAGACGATTCGGAGGTTGGTTGCTTTCGTCATCGCTGCTCGATAAATTCCAGACACACCATGTGACAGGCTCACTCTACTATCTACTACATGAGCTGCGTTTCAGGTACCAGAGTGTGTGTGTGTGTGTGTATGTGTGTGTGTGTGTGTGTGTTGTAGCTGCGGTGCAGTTCACACAGGGATGGCAATAATAACTACTGAATGATCTAGATGCAGGTGTGGTTCATGACTTCATAATGCTGAGTGAAGGTTGTTTTCCATCAAAAAGTCTTTGGTTTGTACTGTATATCTAAAGATCTAAAGCGGAACAGTGATGTCTAGCCAATGTCTTTTTCATTTCAGTCGCCAGGCCAACCGAGAGTTTCTTGCATAAAATCATAAAATGTTTTGAGCTGCAAACAAACGTTTTGGACCAAATGAATTTCAGTCCTGGATTTAAAGCGAAACTATACAACTTTTGAAAGAGGAAATGATGATTGTAAAAAAATTCAAAGTTAAATTCATGAACTGACTTTGGCTCAGTTTAATACTTTGGGCTTTCATTGCTACAAACAGCTTTAAAAGAGCACATAACGGTTAACTCACTCACTAATGATACGTCCATATTCTCATGTCAAGGCTAATTTATTTCTGACCGACTGTGCCTAAATGAGCCTGCATCAAAAAAAATTTAAATTCAAACTATTCCTTTCCTGATTGAAATTTGAGTGACAGACATGTTGATGTCTTTAAGGCATCGGAGAAACAACAATCTCGGGAAACAGGAAAATCCAACGCGTAATTGATTGTCCTGCAATTACCGCCCGTGGCCAGAGAGGCCGCTGTCCAGCAAAAGTTATGTAGTCTCGCTTTGAGTGATTTAAATTGTCGACTCGGTGGATTCCAGCGAGGTGCGCGTGCACACACACACACACATCTCAGGACAGACAAAGCACACCATGACTTTTGATCAAAACAATTGGAAGAATCACAGTTCACAGTACTTTTGTCAAGTTATTTGGCATAAGGGATCTATGTTGAGAAAATAATTTAAAAACAGTAGAAAAAATAGCATTTTGCCTTGTTGGGACCACATCATGGTATTTTTCTTATCTTTAATTCTCCATGCATTCACAGATTTCACACAGATACATTTACTCGCTTACACTACTACCTTATTGAAACAGCTTACAAACAAAAACACTATTAAAATGGTGGCCACAAGGCTGTGCAAAAGGGAAGACCTCCGATGTAAGCCCTGCCATCTGTCTGTCTCAGCCGTCTTTGCCTTTAACAAACTACAAAATAGCACCATTATACAGTGGATAGGATTCTTAATACAGTTTTATATGAAACCATCATGTACAATGAATGATAGCAATGCATAGGTTAACATAAATGGGAGTACTGTTTGATTATACACAGGCAGAGGAGGCAGAGCCACAGCTGAGATGTCCTGCGCGCTTTGTGCCGTAAAATAAAATCGGAGGCTTGAACAAACAGCCACGACTGTCCATCCTCGGGCAAGGACTTCTCAGAACTGGCTTTTCATGTGTGTGTGTGTGTGTGTGTGTTCTTGACCCTTGCTCACAGTTACACAACCCTCATTGACACCTGGTGCGCTGTATGTGTGTGTGTGTGTGTGTGTGTGCCGTACCTCTCATCTCCAGGAGGACTTGTTTTCGGTTTACAATATTCACCAAACTGTCAAATCTGCAGACTTGTCCGGTGGACTGGAAAGGAAGAGTTTTTTTTTGTTTTGTTTTGTTTTTTTTTGTTGTTTATTGTACTACCATCGTGGCAGAGAAAGCAGCCCGAGCAACAATTGAAGTTCACAGCCTCCCAAAAACTAACACAACAGGGTGAAAGTCATCTGATTGGCGTTTAGCGCCGGCCTCCCTGCCTTTAGCTCTCAGCGTGGTTCGGGACATCGCGTCAGTTCTTCATGAGAATTAAAAGGTTTGATAAGAGTGCTTGTTGACGGAACCTTCGTGGCTCGTGTTTAACCTTGAACTCAGACTCAAATGTTGATCATTGTGTAACTGGCTGTTGACGCTGTCCATGATTTGACCAGGGTGGTGACACGTGAAAAGGATGCAGCACACAAACATTTTGTCCTGCTGCTATTTGACTTATCCCACTGACTTATGCCAAATGCACTTTGAATCCACCGAATGACCCATTTGTGACAACCAAACAAGTACCACGTACTGACGGACCAAAGCAAACATTTCATTAAGCTTCGCTCTGCTCTTGGAGATTAGATTTTTCCAGTACCTACAGGACTTCACACCTTCTTTAAAATTCAATCTAATCATGCTTGATTTGTTTAGACACACGTCATTAGGCTTAGGAAGGATTTGGATGGGACTCTTCTCGTGAATCCCTTTAGATATAAGAACCCTATGTGTGTGTGTGTGTGTGTGTGTCACTAGAGCTTTGACTGGGGTGAAAGGTTAAATATCTACAGCATTTAAAGTCTGATAATGAGCCACTTTATCACACTTTAAACGTCTTGGTCCTTACGACACACCTCGGTACACTGTTTAAATCCTTGCATGAAACAAACTCTGAAGATAACAAATAATCCAATTGGACTTTACGTTGGGGTATTAACTGTTAAATATAACCGGTGATAGAATATCCTGTCGTATCAGAGCAGTGAATGAATCACCTCTCAGAGTAATAGGATTTAGCTCCACAGAGTTCAAGCGACAGGATCGACCACTCGTTGTCAAACACGGCCTAACGCCCAGGACCTTCCGTGGAGCCGGGGGCGGCGCGGCTCACACGTGGAGGTATAAGAAGCTCTTGGTCGTGTCTCAGCAGCTAAACTAGTCTGTTACATTGCATTAACAAAGATTTCCTCCCGATATGGAATGGTGCAGTGTATAAAATAATCACAAGATCCCTCATCAAACCCTCCGACACCCACTTGCTCTGCTATTAGGTTTAAATCATTGTGAAGAGCTTTTTGAGCCATCGCTAGCATCCTCTTTGTTTTGTTTTACAGTGAACCATTCCACAGGGGTACCAGGTAAGGCCACTCCCTTCTCTCTCCTCAACTCAATGGGCATGTGTCCGTTCGCTCCATCCCTACATTCTGTAATTGCGGCCGCCCGTGTTGCCTCGACTTGAGTTTTTCTGATGGACCTCCTGCAACGAAACAAAGACAAAGACACGCTGTGAGTTCACTGAGGGGCTCCAGAGACTCTGATCAGCACAACCTTGAATGACAGAAGCCATCTTTTATGTGATGTTTCAATTGGATCCCATCCCCTAACACGGAGGAGGTGGGATTTGTGAGCTCCCCACCAGGGGGCCACGTGAACGCAGTGAGCTGTTAGCAACCGTAAACAGCTGCTGAGCTACCAAGAGTGCACGTCAGCCGCACTTTCACTGACTTCAGAGGAAAAATGAGGCCGGCGCAGGAACACCAGCGTTCACAGCGCACCGCAGTCCGCAAATCAATGAGCAGATGAATGATGCGAAGGCCGTCGTGCACGGTGATACAGCAAACACGATACGCAGGCCTCGTTATGGTGAGACGCCAGAATTTCAGCACATAATGTACAGTACTGCCTGGGGAGCTGCAGTGCCACGGGGTCTACCACAAAAACCACTTAGTTCCGTCTCCTGCTAATGGTTTTCTTTTTTGAGAGAAGGGGGGAAAAAGCACACGGTCAAATCTTAAAAGGGTCACACTCAGGTTGGCGTGTCCAGGATGAAACGGACTCGGCCTTCAGAGATCACGGCTTCTTTATTTGTCCAAGGGATTAAGAATTCAAAGCAATGATTGTTTGAACCGAGGTCTCTCCTTTCAAAATAAAGCTTGTTCTGCTTAAGAATGTGTGGTCCAAATGATCTAACAGTGGTAGCAACAATCACGAGATGGAGAGTGTCTCTGGAAGCATACCTTAAAGGATGAGTGACTATGTCCCGGTAAAGGTCTCTGTGGGAGGAGAGCAGAGCCACTTCAGTCACACAGTCATTTCTCCTGCTGGGCACTAAACTGTGAGTAAAGCTGAACCCTCTGAACCTTTACAATAACAGTAAAATGATAGGAGAGCTTTGATACCATTCTCATGTCTGTACACTGAATATTTAATGCATCGGCTGGCTCGCCTAGAAACGTCTGACTGTTCCCCGTCAGGAAACAGCCTCAGCAGCGTCAGGATTTCATTTTGAGCTCTGTACACAACAAGCGGTCTAAATCGAACTCTAAGATACTAAAAGAATAAATGAAATAAAGCAACGTCCTCCTCACGAGAAGCACAAGATGATATAACCAGTTCAGTGAGCTAAGTTATAGATTTGTAACTCTGAACACTCACCTTCTTGTTTTTTGTCTTGTCCGGCTGCTGTGCCGTCCTGCGCTCTGTGCCCTTGTCCACCTTGTGGCCTGCGGTACTGACCTTGGGAGCTCTCGGCAGGTCTGTGTGGCGCTGTGCACGCACGGAGCGGGCCGCCTTGCTAGTCTTGGCAGGTGCACAGTACATCTCCAGGCGCCGCAGCTCACAGCTTTGGAAGCAGCACTCGTCCACGATGCCGCGTGACCGCCGTGCATTGGGGCCATAACCTGTTGGTTTACCTGCAGAGGA
Source organism: Pseudorhombus dupliciocellatus (assembly GCA_016785235.1). Classification (NCBI taxonomy): domain Eukaryota; kingdom Metazoa; phylum Chordata; class Actinopteri; order Pleuronectiformes; family Paralichthyidae; genus Pseudorhombus; species Pseudorhombus dupliciocellatus. Next base: position 125,825 of record JAFBJW010000086.1, read on the forward strand.
CAAGCAGAGGACATCTGGAATGAGCAGAGATCACCACCCGGACGCGGGCCTGGGTCCCATGATATAACCATGATGTGACGACATTGATTTCCTCCATGTAAAACAGTATCACGTTTCACCCGGCGGAGCCACTCGAGCAGCTGCTTCCCCTGTAAAAAAATAAAAGGTGGTCACAGTCTCCCAAAAGTTGAGAACACACGCACGGCTCGTCCGGTGACGCCAAACCGAAAACCCACTGGGTCCAATTAACCTGCAAAAGCACTTAGGCAGGTCCTGAGGCCACACCCCTGCTGGCTGTGCCCCACTGCTCATTCACATTTTCATTTGGCAGCAGCCGGCTCTCGGCTCGGCTCAGGAAGCAGCGAGGACGGAGACGGACCCTCGCTGCCAACGAAGGAAGAGGAAGGGTACATCAGCATCATTTCAAAATATGCATCTAAAGCAGCGACACTCACTGACCGCATCGAGTTACCATGACGACAAGACTGCCCCCCCCCAGAACTCTCCTCTCTTCTGGTGGCCTTTAGAAAAACTCACCTTGAGCGCTACAGCCCTGATGGGCTTCTCCCTGTTACCAAATGAAATAATAATAATTTAATATGGCATTTACAAGGAGGAAATGCCTTTCCCTCTCAGAGTTAATAGCTCTTGGCTCAGGAGCCTGCCAGTGCTGACAAAGTGCATTAACTTCTGCTCTCTGTCTGCCTTGTCCTGACAATGTTGTTTTGGACGGAGCAGCAGCTTTCATTCAGAAATAGAAGCATCCTCCTCCTTCGCTCAGACCCCCGGAGCCCCTGACGCCGAGCAGAGGTAAGGCTGAGGCAGGTGTGAATGGGGGGGGGGGAGGAATTTGCAGACAGTGGAAGGAGGGAGAGTAGCAACAGACGCACGCTTTTGCGATGACATCAGGTGGGATGAGGCTAAAAATAACACGCCGCGCACCTGCATTATTTAGGGAACAGAGAAACTGGATTCACCCAGATCTTTTCTCCGAAAATAGACGTGTTGAAAGATAGACCTAAAGCTTAATATAGCTGCTGACATCAGGATTCTGATTTAATTCAAATGAGTGACAGGCCCTCCTTACACGCTCAGGTATTCCACTGCTGTGTTTTCCATTGTGCTTCTTCTCTGAGCTTCCAGGCGCCTGAAAAAACACAACGTGCACTTTCTCCCCCGCAGAGTGTGTCAGTCTAACCGGCCGTGGCAGTTGTATTAACACCTGATGTCAAGACATTCTGAGGAATATGACAGTAAGCCCTGGCTGGAGATTATATAATGGACGCTGAAAGCCAAAAGAGGGGCCATGCCTCAGCGCCTGGGCCTGTTCTCCAACCCCTCCCAGCAAAGCCTTGCAAATTAACGTCCGCTATTCTTCTGAAAATAGCCCGCACCCCCGCTGCACACACAGCTGGAAGGAAGAGGGAAAATCAGCTGGCACCGGCAGTGAAATGTAGGATAATCAGCTCGGGCAGGTTGGAGAAAAACATGCATATAATAATCGGGCCTGAAAGCTTTGCCGGGTTTTAAATGCTTCAGTTGCATGGATGACTGCTGTAATCCCTCGTAAACAACGAGTTGTTTGCGCCGACTGTCGTTAAACAAGTAAGGGTAAACAACATTTCCTGCCAGCGCTCTCTGCCGCCCGAGATGGACGCCGCGGGGACGGGGCACGACGACGACGGCGATGACGCAGGGGACGGGATTAGAAAGCGTGTGTCAGCATTTCAGCCTTCGTTACGTGGCAGAGTGCAGCTGTGGCTTATCGCCCTCATCCCATCGTGTTTTTACGGCCTGGGAAATGTGCAGAAACGGACCATTTATGCACAAGTACGGCTGATTGGAAGAAGGTGCCGGGCCCAATTAACAATCATGAAGCGCTCAAGACATAACGTGCGTCAGTCAAGGTGTCATATTATCGACAGGAGGCCTCTGGAAGTGACACGAGGGTGAGATTCAAACAGTTACTTGAAGGATCAGGCCTCAGGTTCGTCTGGTTAACCGCCCCATCTCCATTAACGAGTAGCTTAGTGTTTTTACGTGACCTGGGACCCGGTCCCAAACAGGGCTGCATTTTCACACCGTGGTTTTGGTTTCTGTGGACATTTTGATATGTTCTGGCGTCGACTCTTTTTCCCCTAACTCTCGCTCGCCTTTGAAATAAATTGTGTGTGCTGCGAATCCAGCTGATGTCCTCGGTGAGTGAGCGGGCTGCAAACTGATCAGAACACAGTGTTTGATCCTATAAAAAAAAAAGATCTGGGCAGGTTCGGGACACATTTACGGCGCTCGGTGCTCTTCTCATGGTTTTGACTTTCAGTCTGATCGCCCATTGGGTGGAGGTGTTTTATACTCACCTGCTCACCTCCTGCCAACTCCCTCATTAGCCCTCCAGTGTACTGGTCCATTTCCACTCACTCTCGGCCAAACTGTCTTTGTTCCAAAAGCTTTACCTTTCCAGCGCTCCGCTCTTCGCCTGCCTTGTTCGATCGTGTTTTGGACCCTGCCTGCGTTTCTTTTTCTGGATCTCGACTCAGCTCGAACCCTTGCACTTTGCTTGCCTGGAGACGCTTCCATTTTAAATCTGCCTGTTGACAGTATAATCAGGCCACCGTGAACCCGCTCCACTTGTTCTCAGGGAGCACGGAGGTGCTGGCTCAGGCGTTCTTCATCCCTGAGAGCATGTCGCCCTCTGAGACTCAAATATCTTCCCCAGAACTGGGTCTGGCGGCTACGAGGAATGTTTCTATTCAGTGATCATTTGCCTGAGAACTCCAGGTCAAGCACACAGCTCAACCTGCAGCAGAGAGGATGCTGGGTGGATGACAGCACCGTTAAATTCCAGACATTTGCTGCAGAAATTAAATGGAAGTGGTTGAATTCTGTGAGCTCACCCCGCCGGGCTCCGTCCTGACCCGTCTCCTGGGACCTCAGGAGGCATCTCTCCATCTTCTTAGTGGTCCTATGTAGTCTTACCTGCTCCTCCTCCTCCTCCTCCTCCTCACCTGCTCCACATTCCCTCTTTGGGTCCCTGGAGTAAATATTGGTCCATTTCCACCAGTTCTTTGCCAGGCTGTCTTTGTGCCATGTGCCTAAAAGTTTTCCAAAGCTTTGTTCTTCGCCTGCCTGTTTTGATCTCGATCGTGTTTTGGACTTTGCCTGAGGTTTTTTTCTTTTTTAGTTTGCCTCAGCCAGACCTTTTGTACTTTGTTTGGTGCATGGAGTTTCATACCTTTGTTTTTTTTTTTTTTTTTTAAGTACAGGCTCTTTACTTTTACATTTGCCTCCTGAGTTGTGCTCCTGGGTCCGTGTTCTGAGAACCGTGACACCTCCAAGGAACGGCACTGGAGAGAGATGGCTGGAATCCCCCATTCCAGAGTGGTATAGAAAGCATCTGAGTTTTACAGCCTGGTCATGGTCAATAAAAACCAGTGGATTCTTGGAGCCGACGCACTGCTCTTCCTGCGAAGTGTCAGGCAGTTTACAGCCGGGCAGGGACCACAAGAGCTGCTAAAGCACTGGAAACTGCCTCTTTATCACTGGTACCACAAAGAGTTTATGGCATGAGTGAAGTGTTCCTCACATTACTGCGCTGTGACACTAAAACCTGATCCAAATGGATTCCACCGAGGATCCAAAGTGTTGTTCACAACATTATCACTATAAATCAAAGTGTATTTATTGAGGGACGGTTTTCATTGGCAGGAGCTTTTTAAAAATCACTGAATTATATGAAAATAAAGTCCCAGGGCTAATTTTAGGGTTGGACTCTGAAGTGATTAAGTGTGTGTAAAAGGAAAAGAATTGGGTGAAAGTTACCTGCAATAAATTCCACAAGCCAGATTGTAAATAATGGGTAAAATGAAATGGTGTTGAACAAGATCAATGTTTGCATTTTGACTGGTTAAACATTAGCATCAGAATGAAAGGCAGTAAAAATGGGGATTACTAAATATCAGTACGCAGGATTCACAGAACGTCACGTTGTCCAGGGGGCGAGGGGCAGCTGGAACCAGGGGGTGTTTGTGTTGGGAAGAAGAAGAGGAATGGAAGTGTACGTCAGGCATGTAGCCGGGGCTCAGACAGCGTGAACAGGTGAGCGTCAGCGTGGGGTCGTTACAGCTGGAATTCAAGACCGTTTACGAGGCAACCGGAGCCGATGACGGAGAAGAAAAGTCCCCACGAGGTTCCAGGAGATCGACTGTAAAGCTTCTCCTGACGCTGGTTTGTCTTTGTAGAGGGCCGCCATGATGTAATTGGATCAAACTGGGGAACAGTTTCAAAGGTGAAGTGGTGTTTGGTACCAGAGTGTCCTCAAATCCCTCAAGTCTCAACTTCACCAAATGTCCAGATCCAAATCTGGAGGACGGCTGTCTGTCCTTTCCATGAGACGCCTCTTTGTTCCACTGGAGGGTCGGACATTTTTAGTTCAGGTCTTAATGGGAAAACGACACCTTTTTTTTTGGGGGGGGGGGGGGGGGGGGTTTGCAGAGAAAAAGGGGGGGGGGGGGGGGGGGGGGGGGGGGGGTTTGCAGAGACATGAAGACACAGGAGGTCTTTCTTCAGATCCCAGTGCCGTGCGCCGTGTGTTCAGGTCCAGTGTAAAGAGAGGGAGGGAGACAGGGAGGGAGGGTGTCCTGATCATCCTGTAATCCACATAATCCCCTGCTGCTGAGGGACAAGGCCGAGCGATGTGTCTGTTTGAGCGTGTGCATGTGACATGCTGTTTACACGTCTCCAGCTGTAGATAAAATGGACAGAGACGACAGGCCAAACGCTGTCATGTCCACCTTAAACAGGTAAAAGCCAAAACACCTAAAAAACGATTAGCCTGAGTATCCATGTCGCATATTTGGCATCTGTTTATACTTTATGAGAACCTCGTGTACCAGCATTTACTCCTGGTCCAAACTGATGGATTGTTCCTTCTCGACGGATTAACGACGGCGTTGGACATCTTTCACTCTGCTCAAACCAACAGTCACATTCTATACTTGACGCTCGCTCCAGAATCGGGGAGAACGCTTCACCATGAACTAAAAGTGACTTAAGACATGGAGCTACTTAGCACTTAGGCCTTGGCCAAAAAAACTCCCATAACAGATCTGATTCATGGAATGAACATCCCACAGAAATCACGGGGCTGCCTGCTGCAGCGTTACAAAGACAACTGAGGATTTCTAGGTCAGGCTAATAATTGGAAAAACTGACTTGGGTTGTGGATTTGTTTTTTTCTGTTTCTGAGACCGCAGTTTGTTTCATTACTTTGAAAAAAAAAAAGAATTTCCACCAACTGGTATTTAGCATTTCTGTCAGGGTAGGAAATCTGCAGCCTTCTGGTGCATGTGTGCTACTTTGCTGGTGGCACGCGTGAGGTGGATTGGCAAAAGCGCTCTACACAGAAAAGCCAATGTCATTGCAACACCGTCTCTGGACACATTATCAATTAGAGGGTTGCCAAGTTCAACATGACCAGGCTGGAGGGGAAGAGTTCAGGGAGAGGAGCACGCCTCCTTTGGCCGAGCCGCTCCGCTCCTGCGTCCTACAGACGACACAACCCAAATGGAGTCTCCAGATATTTTTATGCAAACAGCCGCTGGTACATGTGGCGGCCGACGCAGAGGGGAGAAATAAAAAAGGAATGACGGTGAAAATATGAGCGAGGCTAAAGGAACTGAGGGAAGTCAGGGAACAGGATCTTTTCCAAGGTACAGCACCCTGCTGCTCGGGCCTCATCGTCGTTTCACGATGGAGGGCTTGTGAAAACTCTTTTTGTGGCATTGATACATGGACGCCGTGCAGTTCGGTGGCTGCTCAGCGTAGGGTGATGCAGGAAAGACAAATACGCTCCCCCTACCACAGAAGGGTCTGTTTCTGTTTAAGAAGCGTATCTTGCATCAGGACCTGCGAGTTACAATTCAACACTCTCTCACTCCATGATTATGGACAGCACGGTTGCACGTCTATACCCGGGGAGAGGAATTTATAAACCTGGAGAGAGTTGCCAGCGAGGGTTCACGTCCTCACGTCAGTCGGTCTCTGGACACCCTCACACGTTGTCAAAACCTTAAACATTTCATCCCCAACGCGCAGACACTTCTCTGGACCGATTCACCAGCCTTCAAACCGAGACACAAAACATTTCCAACGGCTCCACACTGATCGAAATGTGTTAATATCAACACTTTCTAAATCTCAGTCTCAAAGCCTCCACTGTTGAAATGTGTAGTAACTTCTCTTGCTCACCCAGAAGCAAAATAATGGCTGAACAAACTGAGTTTCCAAGAAAAAAAACTCAGGGCCCGCATCCACTAAAACGTAATTCTTGATCATGTAGACCCATAATCTGCCGCACTCAGCCTAAATGAAGAGAACATGGCCATTTGTACATGAGAAGTGCTGCAGCAAAAGACTCCAAAGACTGAAAAAAGTCTTAACTGGCAGAAAACTGGCAATTGAGCAGGCTGTCATGACCACTTCACAGCGTGTGGCGCTGCCAGCAGCATCTGGACGAACAAGACTCGCAGCTTTGCAGCAGCTTGGTGGCTCTCCAACAGCTCTCTGGCAAACGCTGCACAAAGGGCCCGATGCAGAGAATGATGTTGACTGGTCCTGGAAAAGCTGCATGCAGGGGTGGAGGAATTTGGCAGAGGGACGGCGGGGAGCAGCAGCAAGGTGCATGGTTACCCTGCTGCCAGACACACCGCTGATACTGGATGATTCTGCAAAAAATCCTTTCACTCACGGACCCTTTTAACCAGCCTCTAGAATCCTATACTCAACGTTATGCAACTGCAACGCCGCGGGTCACAGCGAGCCGAAGACAGACAGACACTGAAGACTCTGTCCTCACTGTGAGCTGAGCAGGAACAAGACGCAGGGTTAAATCCTTATTACACAATTCTGCCCCATCACATCTCATGATGATCCTTCACCATCTCTAGCCACAGAGGTGCACCTGTACTGAAACACTGAGATGACAGCAACAATGCACTCAGAGCATAGAAACCTCCCAGAGGCCTTTGCAGGATTGGTTAGAGTAAACAGGAAGTTGACGGTGTGAGGAGCAACTCAACACGCGTATGATCAGATTCCCATCAGCCCCAGCTGCCCGTCCTGATGCTAAAGACTGAACCTTTGATTGACAGCTCCGTCTCCAGAGCGTGCATCTCCAAACCTTTCAGTTTCAGGCTCGGGGCAATCGATGAGGAGAGAAACTGAAAGCACTATAGATGCTGCTGAGCTCCCACTGAAATCTTATATCTGTTTCAAACTGGCAGCTGACAAACTCAGCCACATGTGGAAAATCTTTCACAACCCTGGGGCTGGACCAAACCATTAAAAAAGGATTGTTATGAAAAAACGTGCGGGGTTCGGAGGATGATCAGTTCTCAGAAAAGTTAAAACAACGGGCTTCCAAGGGGACGTTTGCAAATTGGCCTAACTGATTAATGTCAGCAGAGGAAATGGGAATAATGAGGTTGTATATATTCTGCTGGTGTCCAGTCACTGCTCATCTCTGATGGAAAGATCAGGAGACAGGTCTGGAACGTTGCACCCAAACTGGGTAGCCCCATATATCCTGTGCTGCTCTGGGCTAGTGGTGCCCTTAGTGGAAAAAAATAGAGATTTAAATCCTGGATTCATGGTGGAGGGTTTTCTTTGGGTGGCTTTCCCTTCTCCGGTGGAAAAAAGGAAAGGTTCACAGAAATAAAGTCATCCAGACTGACCTGAGCTCTGCCACCGCTCGCTTATCAATACTGTGGGTTTCACATAGTTCCCTGGGCCTCTGCATACGCGAGCTGAGCATTGGCACGAATGAGTGAATGTACAGAGGATGTGAGAGCAGGAGGAATGAATGGAGGAGACAGAAGCCTGATGCAGGGAGAGTCAAGGCGAGATGTCAAACTGGCTGCTCTTTTATTTATGAGCTCGCTGGAGGTGGAGAGCTCTGGGACGGATACAGCCAACCTTTATGAATAAATAAAAAGGTGCACTTACTGAAATAAAAGCCTCTCTCTCCACACACAAACTGCAGCGTGTCGACCAGCTCCGCCCCGCACAGGGTCTCCGGTCCCGCCCCTGTTGCCGTCGGAGTCAGGGTGAGGACACACAGCAGTAGTGAGAGGGTGTGGCCACAGGAGATACAGCACATCGCACTCTGCGCACAGGGAGAGAGGGAGAGAGGCAGAGCATCATCAAATCACACGTTCAAGCAAAGAAAGTCGCGGTCAGAGTCAGAGGTGCCACCCAAGGTTGAAACCGAGGGGCTTGAAGCCTGGTTCTGGTTCCTCCAGCCCATTTGCCCGAGTAAGAGGGAATGAACGGTTCTGGGGGAAGGTGTAGTGAATCCAAAGGTGCACTACCTGCCACCGTGCAGGAGCCGATCCGGCGGCTGCGCAGCTCGGAGGCTCCGGGGCGCCTGTGCGCACAGCGCGTAAAAATGAGAAATCACACTTCGCTGCTTATCATCCGCCGGCTCAGCCGCCCACCCCCACCCCCCTTCACCCTGCTATGTGGACCGATTTGAAACTAAGCAATCCTCCACTCTGACATTTACAAATCTATCAATAAAGACTCGTTTGTATTCTGCACTCAGCGCTTCACCTGTGCCAAGCAGCGAACCTCTGCGCATTGTTACGCACAGAACTCCACAGCTTCAAAACTGAAAAAGCAGAGTAAAAGAAAAGCGCCAGGGATCTTTCCGATCCAAAGTGTGAGATGGAAAACGGCTCTCCCGCCAAAGGCAGCGGAGGAAGCGGAGCGAGCCAAATATACATAATAAAAAGAATAAACACAGGACATTATCCATCTGCATCACGACTCCAAGTGCCCGTAAGTATTTCATGTTAAGCTCCCTCTCTCCTCACCCCGCAGCATCAGGTTAAACATTTAGCACTTAATAATAATAACGCAGACTCAGCAGTAATTACTTTGAAAGTTGCACAGCTGCCTGGATTCGAGCTTTCTGGAGAAAAAGGAGCGCATGCAGGGCGCACGGAGGATGAAAAGCCCATCCATCCCCGGAGCGCTGGAACTCATGCACAATGCATGCCAGGGGTTCCAAAAAAGAAAAAGTCTATTCAATCAAAAAAGGGTGGCGAGCCCCTCGTATCACCCAAAAGCATGCACATGCACAATAATCGCAGAAAAACGCGTCAAAATCTGCGCGAACCCGACATTTATCGTGCGTGTAGCAGCTGCAAAATATAAATAAGCGATGAAATATTCCCGTTTATTGCTGCGGTTTCCACGATGCGAGGATGCGGTGTGCAAATAGTGCGCGAGAAGCAAGGTGACAATGTATAGCGTCAAAGGAAATCAGGTAAGTTACCTTGAAGACATCACATAAATGCCACTGAAAGGAAAGAGCGCTAGACATCCCCACGGGTCTCGGCAAGTCAAAGCCCGGCGAAAAGGAACTTGTTTGAAGTCATTAAAAAACGGGGAGAAAGAGGATGAGATGCGGGCAATGTCACATCTCAATATTCCGACTTTGTTCCATTGCGCAGGCTCGTTTTGGAGAAGTGAGATTTAGCGAACAGGAGACGGATTTAGAGAGAAAATCCCTCACATTTATCTACATTACACAGACATTTTCAACAGGAAACAGCTGGGGCAGCATTTGCCTCCTACTCGTCCTAAGTTATTCATTAAGGATTTTGGGCACATATTCAAATAACGTCATTTCTCTCCTTTTTTTTCTCAGAACGGGATTGAATTTTGATCTCTCCCTCTCTCTCTCTAAGACTTGGTTACTAGTTCAGATCGAGATAGAAAAAAAGGAGCCGTCCTACCAGCAGCAGCAGCAGCAGCTCATATATTTCATTTCATGCTGAATGTCCAGCTCAGGGGGAGAAGTGCACGACTGTGACTGTTCCTGTGCGTAACTCAGCAGCCGCACTGTCCAACGCCTGATGTGATCAAGGCGAGAATAAATCATTAGAAGCACTTTTCCACTAAGTCAACATGAATGAAAAGGTTATTAAAGAAGCCTGCACGTGCACTGGGGTGAAGATGGAAAGTTTCTCTCTCTTTTTTGATGTATCCAAGAGAGACTGTGAGCCAGAGATAACCAGCGAGTGTCTGCACATTGTCTGTGCGAGTTGTTGTTATAAATCTGTCACTGCTGCTCGGCTCTCCTCTGCTCGAACTGGTTTCCAGTCAATAACAAGCAGGTTCGTCTGCAAATGACATCTGATGCTTCTGTGAACTGAGTGACTGATGTGAAAAAAGACAGGAGTGGAAAAACACAAAACACATGGGGATTTACGGTGAAGAGGACATGACTTCATTTTTTTTTTCCTCTTTTTTTTTTGTTGTTGCATATTTCATATTTCAGCCTCCACCTCCGCTCCGGAGACGGGGCTGCAGGGCTGGAGTCTTCCTGCTGCTCTGACAAACACTAGGTGGCACCCACTGGGACCAACCCCCCCCCACCCAGTGATGCTCCCACTGTGACACAGGGAAACAAACTGCCTTCACAAGGACAGGGCATCCTAACTGAGACAAGGGATGTCATCTCAAAACGTCCAAAAAGTCTCCTTCTCTTGTGTCCACGAACCGTTCAGACACATTTGCGATGTCACTTCCTGCTTTTTAAGGGATGGTCACTTGCTTGAGAACATCCCTGCAACATATTTGGGAACAAGCTGAGGTACAGATGTTTAACAGAAGCCAGACAAACTGGGACGACGCCTCCCTCCCAGTATAAATGCAGGGCTGCTACAGGAAGGTGTTCTCACTGGGACGCAGGGGAAAAAGCTGCAGTCACAGAGCGAAGCTTCACACGAGGCGAGGGCTTAGAGAGTTTTCAGCCGGCATGAGGGGATATCTACACTGATCCAACCTCTAAACATGAGATCAGAGCTGTGACCCAATCATAAAACGGGACACCCGCGCGCGTCCCAGCATGCTCGGCCAGTGAGTGTGTAAGTGCATCACAGGCAGGGTCGGATCCAAAGGGGCCCGTGGCTGAAGTCACGCAACAGTTGTAGGGTTGTCCAGGGGTAAAGTGGGTCAGAACAGAAGCACGATCAAACGTGTCCCCACGTGACACGGACGGCACTGCAGCACGCTCACGGCACAGAGGCCACACGCATGTTTCACTGGCGTCAGGGCCCAGGGGGGGTCGCAGGAAAAATCCAAAATATCACAAGTGGGTTAAAAGACAGGGGCCACAGAGAAATAATGAGAACAGTTCTCATAAAACAGTAAAATAATGCAGAATATTCAGCATGTGATGTCACCACTAACGTCAGCGCCGGTTCACGTTAATGAGCCTCCAGCCAAAGGCCGCCGAGTGACACCGATTCATCCCGTGGCTTTTAGGAAAGAGGGGAAACAATAAGTCGATTGACGGAAAGTTTGCACCTGGAGAGGAGGCAACAGGAAGGTGAACAACCAGGGTTCAGATCTCTGCTCTTCACTTTGGGGGAATCAAAACCAAAATGCCCTCACACACACAACGTGAGCTGGAATTCAGCATTTCTTGAGTCAATCTCCCGGCTCCTTTCCCTCCTGATTCCACGCCACACACACGCGGCTCTGTGACCTCAATCTGTGACCTGACTTATTTTCAGGGCCGCCGCCACCGCCGCCGCCGCTGTGAGACGTGACACGCACCCCACAGCGTGCCTTTGTGAATCCCTCCGGGGGATTGCGTCACCGGCCGGAGCGGCGGATACGACGTGGAAGATGACGGTGATGATGCTCCTCTGATTACAGAACAAAGCTGCTTTCAGACCAGGGAGGATGACCCTGTTATGGTACCAGAGATCAGTGACGGTGGCCGGACACTGATGCCTCTAAGCCTCTCCGTCTCGGAGGGGAAATCAGCGTCTCATCTCTCGACACAAAAGATCTTCTTCACGGCAGATTGTCCTGTTGTCACCGGAGCTGTGGTCTGACTGCACCCGTATTGATGAACGGGGTCGTGATGTCGATCTGCTGATGCAGGAGAGGAAAGGGTGTGTGTGTGTGTGTGTGTGTGTGTGTGTGTGTGTGTGGGGGGGGGGGGGGGGGGGGGGGGGGGGGGGGGGGGGCTGACCTTCCCTTGTTCACCGTCTCTAATGCCCACTGCTCTGAACTGTCTGGGTGCCAGGTTTCTCTCCCTCCCTCCCTCCTCTCTTTTCTCTTTGGTTGCAAGTCTTATTGAGCCCCACCAGCACCACCACCATTGCCATCTCCCCTCCCTCAACCCCCCCCCTCTCCTCTCAGCCTTGTCTGAGGAAGACGTTCGCCACAGTGAACTCATTGACCAGGGAAAGGCTTGTTTTCACTCCCTTCTGGTGCAGGAAGGAAGGAGAAAGCGTTCGCTGCAAAAAATGCCCATTGCTGCAAACAGAGCGGAGGAAGAGACGCTCAACAACCCGCCCTCCTGCTCCACGGGAACTCAGCAAACAAGGAACTTGCTGAACGAATCAAAGTGTCATCTCAGTGGTGATGAACCGTAAACCTGCGAAGTGCCACGTGCTAAAGAAAACTCCTGCAGTGCACCGAGAGGTGAGAGATGACCCCCCCCCCCCCGTGAGAGATGCCCCCCCCCCCCCCCCCCACATTTAGACCAATGTGTTAACAAGCAGCCAAAGTGAGGAGGCTCTCAGGAAGACGGACATTTCTTGCAGCGTGGACAGCATCCCCTCTGGTGTCTGCTGCCAAACAAATGTCCGAGTCAGACGGATCCTCAGATACAGACGGCAGCGCTGAATGCAAATGAACGTGAGAGTGAGAGGACGGAGGAACAATGAGAGGAGACGGACAACAAGATAAAGCTGGAGAATTAAACAAAAACTGTGTGGACACAGGGAGGATGGGGGGGGGTGCAGGGCTGGTACCCAAGGTGGGAGGGAGTGTGTGAGGAATAAACACACACAGGTTTACATGAGGAAACACAGTTGATTAGCAGAGAGCTCCTTCTCTCTCCTCTTGATTAGTCTGAGGGGTTTTCCAGTGGGTCAGTGGTTTCTCTCCTTCGTCCACTGACTCAAACAAAAGCACTCTGCAGGAACACTGACCCTGGATCTGATCTCCTGCGAGCGACTGCTTTACATTTCTATGTTTAAAAAGTCCTGCTGGTATCAGACCCAGGGCTGTGCCCCGCTCTTCATATGGAAGAAATAAAGGTGAGTCATGGAGCAAAGGCAAGAAATGTGACGCATGTTTTGACACGCTAGGTTTCCGTAGTAACACGCAGGGGTCCCAGGGGTTTGGCAAAAAGGTGAGGAAATTCCATGGCGCCTGGTGATGATCAGAACCGACGAGTTTCCAAATCATATCTGTGTTTAACTGTTTGACGGCCGCTAACGAACGAGAGAGAGGGTGAAATCTTTTATCCCAATAAATTGGAAATTGGCGTTAAAGGTTACGATACAGAGATGTTGTTGTTTTGTTCCCTGTCGGCTCAGAGACTGTGAAACCAAATCCGCTGAGGCCTGTTGGGTCAGAACATCGGTTGAAGTTGCTCCAATCAATTTTTAAAAATGAAATCATCTGTAATCTGAAAGTTGCTGCTTGAATTAAGAAACCACGAGTTACAGATGAATGAGTGAGGAGCATCCCGAGGGCTGAACCATTCAGATTGGATTCACGTGGTTCGGTCGATATTAAAAAAAAAAAAGATTTGAACCAAGAGACGAGCAACGAGCGCCAGAGCCTTTGATTCTTTCATCACATCGGCCTGAAACAGGAAGTCTGCTCCTGAGCTTTCCCAGAATCTGTTCTTGCAAAATGTTTGTTTGTTTTCTATCAATCTGAACTTTTACTTTGGAAAGCTGTGAACTTGTGTCTGATGATGCAATGTATGAAGAACAGGCCCAGCACTGGCGTCGTGATCAACACAGAAGAAGAATCAGAACTTGCCTCTCGGCTCCGCCACCGCGCCACCGATCAGCCTGAGCCCGGAAAACCACAGCGACACGCTCCCCTCATCGGGCCGGGTCTCAGCTGGTCTCTGTCCACCGCTTGACCCTGGGGACATGGACACATGTCTCAGCCTGCACATATTCAAACCCCAGAGTGAGGAAATCAAACACACAACAAATACTAGAAGAACAGCACGGACGGAAACTCACAGCGATAACCTGCCAGTCGCGCAGGTCGTGACCTCAAAGAGGCCTGGACCAGAGCCGGAGTGGGATGCCTCAAGGCATGTAGGGAAGCGTGCCCTACGACAAGCGGTGCAACTGCTTGGAGGGGGGTGGGGGTCACTGCCGCCTGGCTCTCTCCAGCCGAGCGGTCGGCTGGGGAGAGGGTGCGGTGCCGCTCACTGCCAGCCACCTGGCAGCGGGGAGGCTATGTCTAGGAAAGAGCCCGGTGCCAGGCCTCAATTACGGGGGGAATCATCCAGGACACACTGAAGCAATTACAGCCCCATATAAATCAATATGCTTCGGGTTAAAAAGTGATCTGTTCCCAACACTCTGGAGAGGCTCTGACTCAGCCGGCCTTTGATTCTTCTGAGAGGTGGGAGCAGATTCAGTGGAAACGGGGAGGGATGCTGCTGGAGCTGCCGCCGCATCAACTGTCACTCAGGAGGGAGGGAGGGAGCGAGAGAGAGAGAGAGAGAGAGAGAGAGTCAGGGGACATGAGCCCAGAGATCTGTCAGCTGTTCAGAGAGAAGGTGAAAACAAATGTTTGGGACATGAAACATTTTGAACCTCACGTTGGTTTGAGTGTTAGGAAGCTCAGGGTCAGAATCCTCCTTCACACGCGGAGGCAGCAGGAGGCGACACTGAGAGACCCCGGATCATCATTAGTATTACTCTACTGCCCCCCTGTGGTCAAACAACAGAGGCGACGACACACACACACACGACACTGTCACTGCTTGTCTCGTATTTCAGATGCATGGATTCAGCTGTGTTTATATAGAAGTACTGAATTGAACATTTTAACAATATTAGAAAGATTATTCTAATTAATTCATTTTATTTTCCCAAAGCACAATGACATCTGGAACTAATGCCAAAGAATAGTGAGTCTAAATTGATGCTTAGAGCTACAGCTTCAAAATGAAGGGAGTGAGAATTCTACATTCAAATTTGCTTTATTTCAAAATGAAAGGAAGCAGACAGGATATAGTTCTCGTTAATCAAAGCTCCACAGAGTATGTGAATCAACAGAGGAAACAAAAATACAAATTTATCGTTTGGTCAGACTTGAGGAACACAGGAGTGAAGACCCATGACGTGAGGGGTTTTTGGTTTGTCGTCTGAGCATCGTAGAAAACTAACTCCAGCATGAAAACACATCTCTACTGAAACTCTATTCTCACTTCCTCCGTGAAGGAGGATTCCATTTTCATGTTGTGAGTGAGCGAGTGTTCCCACAGTGACTTCTTCTGGAGGAACGCTATGCCACACTCCTCACACATGTAGCTCTTTGGCTTCCCGGTGTGAGTCCTGCGGTGTTTCTTCATGTGGTACGACAGCCTGAAGCCTTTGTTGCACAGGTCGCATTTGAACGGCTTCTCCCCGGTGTGGATGCGCATGTGTGACTTCAGGTAGCCGGACTGGATGAAGGCCTTCCCGCACACGTCGCACTTGTAGGGCCGCTCCCCGGTGTGGTACCTGTTGTGCAGCCGCAGCTCGTTGGCGGTCAGGAAGGTCTTGCCGCACACGGTGCACTGGTGGGGCCTCTCGCCCGTGTGGATGAGCTCGTGCCTCTTCAGCGACGTCTCCTTCATGAACTGCTTCCCGCAGCTGTTGCAGGGATAGCGCACGCCCATGTGGACCTGCTCCACGTGGTTGGTCAGCTGCAGCTTGGTGCGGTACGCCATGTCACACTGCTTGCAGCTCCAGGGTCTCTCCTCGGAGTGGGTGCCCATGTGGACCGTGAGCTCCGAGGCCGAGCGGTAACACTTCCCGCACTGCCAGCACAGGAAGGGCTTCTCCCCGGTGTGCTTCCTCTGGTGAACTGTGAGACAGTTGGAGGAGCGGAACTTCTCGGGACACAGGGTGCAGATGTAAGGGAACTCTCCTTTGTGGATCCTCTGGTGGATGGCGAGGTAAGGCAGCTGGACGAACGTCTTGTCGCACTGTGCGCAGGGATAGGGCCCGGTGAAGTCGTGCTGCTTGGCGTAGTGCTCCCTCAGGCGCCTCAGCAGAGTGAAGGTCTTGTCGCACATGGTGCACGGCATCGGCCGGTGCATCAGCTTGTGCCTCTCGAACGCAGCCTCGTTGGCGAGGATCTTGCCGCACTCGCTGCAGTAGAGCGGGTCGTGGATCCTCTGGTGCACCTTCAGCATCGTCATGCTGTTGAATTCTTTCCCGCAGTCGTTGCATTTCATGACTTCCCTCACGTCCACCTTGCACACGTTTTCCTGGTGCTCCTTCAGAGCAGACAGGTACTCAAAGTGTTTGCCGCAGTTGGAGCACCACACAGGTATCTTCAGCAGGGGCCCGTGCTGGGGGTCGGAGGCGGCGGCGTCACTCTGGCTGGACCCCGCCCTCGGCTCTTTTTTCCACAGGAACCTGTTGATTTTCTTGTGACAGATGGCGTAGATCTGGTGTCTCTTCAGGCCGTGCATGTGTTTGAAACGCTTCTTGCAGTGGACACAATAATAGGGACGGTCGTCTGTGTGACACTGGACGTGTCTGTTCAGTGTTTTCACGCTGTCGAACACCCTGGAACATACTGGACACACTTTCAGGGCCTTTTTGGACACTTTGTCCACCTGGGCTGAAGGACACTCCTCAGAAATATCTGCCGGTAAATCTAGAAGAGCTTCCTTTCTGTCCAGGCTGCAAGTGTCATCACAGGCTTCTGCCAGAATCTGCTCCACGGACTTGCTCTGCTCCTCTCGGATGCCCTCGTGGCCGTGAATGATCTGATGCTTCTTCAGCGTGTCCTTGTACTTGAACCCCTTCTCGCACGTGATGCAAATGAAAGGACGCTCCTCGGAATGAGAGCGTAGATGCTTTGCGATATCCGCCGTGCACGGTAAGACCCTGCTGCAGATGGGACAGATCTTGCTCTCCGTCGACCCGTCTGGAGGCGGCTGCGGAGGTGGGTCCGGCTCCTGCGTCTCTTTCCTCTTTGGCTTTTTCAGCTCCCTGCTCTTACAGATCTCCTTCTGGTGTCTCTTCAGGACGTAAGGGTTCTTGAACTTCTTCTCACAGAAGCAGCATTTATACGGACGGTCCTCCGAGTGGGAATTCATGTGTCGCTCCATGTCCACCTGACGGGCGAAGTACTTCCCACACAGCGAGCAGTTTTTGTTTTCAGACAAATCAGTGGTGCACGGATCCCCGGGGTCGTCTTCTTTAGGGATCATACCCATGTCCTCCTTTTCATGGACGCGCATGTTGTGTCGGTTCATGTCATAATGGTCCCTGAAGCGCTTGTCACAGTTGGCGCACTTGTACCTGAGATCCCTGTTGGTGGAGTGGATTTCCTGATGTCGTCTCATGGCCGCGGCTCGAAGGAAAATCTTATTGCACACGGGGCACGTCTTATCGTTGGAGTATTTTTTTCTGTGCCTCTTTGCCGCCGCCGCTGAGTCTTTGTCGTCTAGAGCTTTTCTTTTTAACTGCAGACGCTTGCTTTGTTTCAGCGGTTGAAAAGCCGCTGGTTTCAAAGTGTCACCGACGTCCTCGTCTGTTGCGTCTCCAGCCATCATGTCCTCCTCGTTTACGGCATTTTCCAAGTGATCACCGGGCTCAACCAAACCTGGCGGCTGTTCAATCTGTATGTAGTCTAGCAGGGTGACGGTCTCACCCTCCACCTGGACAGTCACGCAGCCCTGCATCTGCTCTGATGACGGCTGTAACTGAATTTGGTCGGCGTCGATTATGACCTTCTCCAGCTGAGGCAGGGACAACGAAGACAGGATGCAGTTTCCAAAGGAAGATGAGATGCTGTGAGATTCTTCTGTGGGAAAAGAGGAATCACATAAGGTTTGATCAGGTCATTTTAGACACAATGGTAAGTTATTTTGAAATCTGAGCATCTGCCCAGTTTGAGTTGATACCAAGACAAGACTTACCAGAGAAATCAAAATTTCCCAGTGTCGTGTGGTGAAGGAGAACAGTTTTCAGGTGCTGCGGGTCAGGGACCGAGTGCACACACTCCTCCAGGGCAGATGGGACAGCACAGAGCATGGAGGCAGTCTGCAGGGGACCCAGGAACGTTTAAACATGGACAGTTGAGTCATGGAGGGGATTCAGATAAACATGCTAACGAGATCACGGTGTGCAGCACCTGCTGGATGTCTGGTACTGGAAGAAGCCTTTCCAGTCTGGACAGGAAATCCAGCATCAGCACCTGCAGAGCGCTCTCATACTCAGGCCCGAAATCCGTGGGGAAAACATCCTGGAGAGAAATTAAAGATGAGAGTTACAGAACATAAGATCTATGTCTGAGATCCTTCAACACAAATGCACACAATTACAAACCTGGAAAAACTTCTCTCTCTCCTCTGGGTCTTTCAACAACAGTTCAACTTGATCCACAAAGTTTGATTCTGGAAACTGCACCTCTGCAAAACATGGCTGCAACAAAAACAAAGCAAAAAATGTGTTGGTGTAAAACCAGACAGTTCATCTGTATATCGCATGGTAAGAAACTGACCTGCGCCGCCCACGTGGATACGAGAGCCTTGATCCGCTCCAGGTGCATCTCGATGGTTTCTCTGTCGATGATCTCAGTTTGACACAACTCAAGAACCACCTGCAACAGATGGTTTCAGCTCCAGGTTAATTTAATTGCAGTTAACTGTGATAAATGTGTTAAATGTTGCTGTGCATGGGTATTTCCCTTCACTCTCTTACCCGCGCCCTGAGTCCCAGGAGGAGCTGAGCCTTCTGATCCGCGTTCAACAGATCGGGAACAATTTCTGTGATGGTGCTGATGAATTCCTCCACCATCCCGTAGTCGTGCACGTTTCCCCTCTGGACCACCTGCCACATGGCGGCCGACACTAGGCGCAGTGGCGGTATGAAGAGCCGCAGAGAGGGCAGCAGGAGAGGGTGATCTGGAAAACATATCACAACACGATGATCAGCACAATATGGTCAAATGTAGCGAATGAACAATTTAGTGACACCTAGTGGTAAAGTTGCAGATTTACACCCCCACCTTCAAAAGTATTTCAATAAACAGTTTGAACCTTAAGCTGAATTTAGAAGCATGCTCAACTGAAAGAGGGATTTTAATGATGCATTTGTATACATTTGCAAAAGCAAATTTTTTGTTTTGTGCAGGACAAACTTCACCACAGCCTGTTGCCTTCAGGGACTCGCCGCTGTGTTGTAAAATCGAGCACTCTAACAGAGTGGGACACATATCTGCAGCAGTCACGAGGTTTAAGTTCAAATAAAGACACCGCACTTCTTTAAAATGATTTGTTTGGTTCAAGCAATATGTTTAAAATGAGACGTTGTTGTGTGTCTATTTAAAAGCCGGTCCGTCTTTCGGGCACGAGCCGGTTTGTGATTTGTTTTTAGCCTGGAGCTACTTGGAGCACCTGTTAGCCGCTGCTAATGCTAACCCAGCTGCTAATGTCTCAGGGGAGTCGAGCACAGCCGCCCGCAGCTGAGCCGAAGCCTCCGTGATTTTACAACAGCGACAAAACAGACTGTTGTGCTAACTAGCTTAGCTTTGCACCGCAGCACAGCGCCAGCGCCATGTCAGAGCGGGGTACGCCATGTTCAGAATCATGCGCACACAATCCAACAGAGAAGCTCATAACTCGCGGTGGGCGACTTGAATCCGGATTCTGTTGCTCTCACCGGGGTCACAGCAGCGCGGACTCTCCATCGCTGCCCCAGGATGCGTCCAGGCGCGAAGGGAAATGATCTCGGGGTGGTTGTGAGTCGATGTCCGCCCGACCCTGCGGTGCTAGTTGGCGGGGAGAAGGAAGGGCGGCTCGGTGCTCGGTGCGGACTGCGCAGGCGTCGTCACCGTCTCGTTTCACGAGGAGATGAGGAGGCGACGGACTGTGACGTGTTCGGATTTACTCACTGGACACCGTGACACTCGAGCTCTGTTCCAGTTTCACCCAGAAACCCGCTTCGTTCAGACTTATTTCACACACTTCCTGTCACGGAAGATGCTGCGGCTTCTTTTTCTTCGTCTGACGTCTCGCGCTCACATCATGAGGTTTAGCGTCTACTGCCCCCAGAGGCCGGAAGCGGCCCTACAGGTTTAATTCAAGTCAATGTTTTAAGATATTAAAATAAGTTAATACATAATACAACACAACATAAAGAGTATATATGATAATAGATATAATAGAATTCCTTATATGTCAACAACGTACCTGGCCTGTCTCCAGGCGTCATCCTCTGGGCACCATGAATCTGTCTCTGTGTAAAGTTGAACATTAGTTAATGAAACATTATGAACACATACACATTTCACTGTTTTACTTTTAACATGGGATCACATGACCACATCCCTCAGAAAGAAACCAAATCCTGCACACACCTTTAACTGTGGTCGTTTATTAGCTGTCCACAAAAGCATGTCATGGAACGACAGAAAGTGTAGCACGAGTGTAACATTCCTGTTTGTTGTTATACTCCACCACATCCCTGCTTCTCACACCATGTATAATTTATATTCCATATACATACTTTGTACAATATACATGTTCTCATCGAGGGAAAGGGAAAAGAACAAAAAGAAAATTAGCAAAAGTCCCCCCCCCCGCCTCCTCGTGGATTTGAAACCTAGTGAATGTCCCATGCATGTTTCCACTGCTTCTATTGGAGGAAAGTTGTTTATCACCAGGAGCAAACACGCAGGCAAAGAGAGCTCTCAGACGACTGGAGGAGAGAGTCTTGTTTGGACAAAGCTGGTGAACAGAGCACATTCTCAACGACACCGAACATGAAGAGCCATGCGAACCCGGGGCCGGATCAGGAGCGCCAGGACAGAGGCAAGCTAAGGTTAGTCTTCTGTTAAAGACGCAACATTAAGACTCAAACATCGTTTTAACATTAAAGCCGGATCCAGCTGTCGTCACAATAAGACTCAAACTGAAGAACTATGACTCTGATTGAGAGGCGACAGTGACACTGGTACACAAAGTGCTTGACATCATTATGAACCTTGTTTCCCTGGTTTTGTGTCTTTATGTCACATTTCACATTAAATAATCTGCTTGGAATGACACAGGCATGTTTGTGATGAGCCAACAAAAAGCCGAATATGGCACAAGAGTGAATTCTGAGGAGTAAATAACATTTCTGCTTCGTTAGCACTCTCAGGGAATAAAGTCCTGTTGTTTTAAAATGGCTGAAATACACTAAAAAGAAACTTACATAGTTTAATTTCACAAAATAAAATCAGAGAATAGTATATTTTGTTATGTCTTTTGAATTCACATTTGTACTGTAGCTCGTATCCATGTCACCTGTGGGTCAAAGTAATACAGTCTGAAGGAAATATTGCTTCATTCTAAAACTTTAAAGCATCTTTTTTATATCACCTTTTATATCTCTTTTGTAAAACAAAATACCTGTGGAATGTAAAATAAAATATATAGTGCTATGTATGTAGGTAAGAAAATAAAGTCGTAGGATAATATATATATTTTTTTTCATTTTCTGTAACTATTTACAGAACTGAAACCGACGTGTACGTGCCTCTGTCTTCCTCCTTGACAATATTTGAGAAGGTGTTTTTTTTTTGAGTGTGCTACAACATTTGAAGTCAAAGTTTTGACATTTTTCTGAAGATAAAATCAGATTAATGCACAAACATCCGCCACAACAAGACACTTTGTCCAAATTCATGCACCTGCTTCCCCCCAGTGGTTCAGGTGTTTCAGATCTACTACCATTTTCTTTTTAGCTTTAGAATAAAACATTTTCCTTCCATTCTGGATTCACAAAACACATCGGTCGTAAAACATTGTCTACTAATAAATTCAGTGCTGATGTTTCTGAGAAGATGAGGTGAAAGGTCGAGAGACGAACAGTGGCTTTAAACGTTAAAATAAACAAGGGAACATCCTGTGAGTGAACTTCAGCTGCAGCGGCCCACGCCCAGTCCTACCCGTCTACACACAGAGCACAGCGAAACGCAGGAGTCGCACTAAAACAGATTCAACATGCAACTTTGCATAAACAGAGACACACAGCAGGGACAAACTGTCCAGGGAGCAACATTCAATTCAATGAGACCGCTGTCATTAGCCGAGCGAGCGCAGGAGATTACTGTACATCCGTTAACAAAAAAAGAAAAGAACAGAGGAGCCAGCACGATGATGTTCAGGACGTATTTACACTTTGCTCGAAGAGGAACTCCCTGCCAGTCAAACATCCATCGTCCGTCCCGTTCAGTCCATTTTGCAGTGGATAGAAAGTTTAACAACCCCCCCCCCCCCCCCCCCCCTTTTAAAGGGGGGTTGAAAAACCCCCCTCTTTTTGGAAAGTGGCTGTTGAAGAAAGCTGTGCATAAAAAGCGACATCAGGGGGCAGCTCAGTGTGAGGAGGCGTCATGCAAAAAGAAGCCAAAGGACAGTGTTCACGGAGTTATCACGAGTTCAATTCCCAGGTGGACGTCCGTGTTTCAAGCATAGATTTTCACTGAGCGTGGTGCCGCGGCGCCCACCCGCCACGGACGGTGGAAGTTTGTGTGATTGGTTTGGCCTGTGTGCACAGTCGATGTAACACAGTGAGAAACCAAAACCCAGCAGAGACAGAACGTCCACCGAAGGATCTGTCTGCTGGCATTGCTACTGATCACCTTCAGGGGTTGTAGGGAGATTGTTTTCACCGTTTGGCTTGTGTGAAAATTCATACGGTGACGGCGTCCACCTCCACGAAGTGACGTCACCTGTAAACCAAAGTCTCGCCGTGGAGATGATGAGAAAGCTGCTTTTATTGAGACTCACTTCTACTCTGCCTTTCTTTAAGCGAAAGGTCAATAGTCTGCATTTCATGCACGTTTTCTATGAAATACCACAGAGAGCTGTATAATCGTTGGGTCGTGTGTTTTTAAATGTACTGTGATTATATTCTGACTGAACGTGGAGTGTGGTGATCAGCGGGAGCGGCGGGACGACGAGCGAGAAAGTTCTCTCTCGGGTTTGACTTCAGTTAGCTGCAACAGGCAGAATTAAAGGGAATCAATGACTTCCAAACCTCCTCCTCATCAGCGGGGCCAGGGCGGGTGGACGGGGGGTCTGTTTGCTAATGGAGGCGTTACATGGATGCTGCGGCCGGATCAGAAAGGCTCCGGACAGGACGGCGTCACACCACAGAGCCCTTGGAGGTGGAGAGGTGGATGGAGTGGATGCGCGTGGCCAGAGTCTTCTCCAGGTCGAGGAGGATGTCGGAGCAGATGCCGGGGCTGGAGGCGGGGCTCTCGGCCGGAGGAGGTTCGTACAGGAGCTGCTTGAAGGTGTCGAGCTCGATCAGCAGCACCATGTTCTTCAGGAAATAGCCCTCGATGAAAGCGGTGAGCTCAGAGGCACCAAGGAACTGCAACAAAAACAGGTTCAAATCAGTGCTTTGCATT
This sequence comes from Pseudorhombus dupliciocellatus, assembly GCA_016785235.1. Lineage (NCBI taxonomy): Eukaryota > Metazoa > Chordata > Actinopteri > Pleuronectiformes > Paralichthyidae > Pseudorhombus > Pseudorhombus dupliciocellatus. The sequence goes on from JAFBJW010000086.1 coordinate 149,294, forward strand.
TGACCTTTGTCCATCTGGGGAATGAAGTCCCTATTTGGACTTTATTAGGAGCTCTGGTTTGGTCTCCACCAACGCACGAAGGCTGCAGAACCAATCAGCGCTGGCTCAGGTGAACCGAGGCCAAAACAACAAGAAAACAAACCCCCGGTAAAAGTGATAATTAATTCCAAGGTGAAACAAACAAGACAGACATCTAATGAACCTGAATCCCGAGAGGGAAGAGAAACAGGAGGGGGCGAAAAGAAGCCTGAGGGCGTCAAACAAGCTAAACAAACGGCGTATTCAGACTGACACCCGGCCCCTGACCTTGGCGTGCTTGTAGAGGTCCACGCAGGTCTCCGTGGTGATGTTCTTGGAGCAGATGATCTCACAGTGTCTCTGAAGGGCCTCTAGTTGGAAGAACTTGGCTGCAGAGAGGAGCTGCAGGGAACAGAACACGGGCCCAGAGTGAGGGGGAGGAGCAGAGCGGAGCAGACACCGGATGTTACCGCCGGCTCCGTCTGACTCACCTCCATGACTTCAGTGTTGCGTATGTGCAAAGACTCAGTGCCTCCACAGTACAGATACTGCATCACCAGCTGAAAGACAACACAGTTTAAGTTTCCTCCTTGACACGTCCAGGTTCTGGAGGGTAATGCATCTGAAGTCAGATCAACAAATGCCTTTCTCTCATGAGGCTGGTTTTCACTTCAGCATTTGGACCAAAAACGTCTTACGTGGAATATGTTGTACTTGACGTGACTGATCTCGATGCAGGTGTTTTCTGCCGCTGGCCGGTTCTGAAGCAGCGACTTGAACCTGGAGGAAACGGCCCATAAGCTCTTTGTTCATTTCAACGCCACGTGCTCAAAGAAAAAGACAGAGCAGCGTCAGACGAGACGGCTCCTGTTACCTGGGCGAAGCCGTGAACAGCAGAACCTTGTGTGCATAAAAGGGTTTCCCCTCCACCAGGAACGTGACGTCAGAGATGTCCTTGTTGTTCAAGAAGAGAGGGTCTGAAAAAGACACACGATGACGGTGAGATAGATCCATGATGCATCAGTGTTACGGTCCAGCGGGCGGCAGACGTCACGTCATTTGTCTCAGAGTTTCAGGCGCCGCTGCTCTCAGAAGAGTTCCACTCTTATTTTCCGTCCTGACGAATTAACGAGACGTCAAACAAACAAAAACAACAACAACAAACCATTTCTTTATGAAATTGTTGGAGTAATTGGCCACTGGGTGGCGCTGCGGCTCTGCCACTGAGCCAAAGACTCATCTGAAGTCAAACATGGAAAAATAAAAATCTTTATGACCTTCTCCACTTTAAATAAGCTGTAGTTACCATGGTTACAGCACCAAATCACAGCGTTAGGGGCACATGATGCTAAGTTCCTGAGTCCAATTCATCTGTTCACTGGTTTTTACTTTATGGGGAAAACAATGAAGTGAAAATGTTTATTTTTACTGTGAAAAAAAAAATGATTGAGGTGGTGAACTGTTCCCTCCGCCCCAGGCCGCAGGGGACGGGAACATTCATGGACATTCTGGTCCCAGTCTGACCACTGTGCATGCTGAGGGCAGGCACCTGAACCACAGGAAGCGTTCCTGCTCTCTGACACAAACAGATGAAATATTCCTGCACCCATCTAATGAGCGCCTCGCCGACCCACGCCACGTCCGTCTGGTTATTTCTGCTCAGCGCTGACAACAAACAGACAAACAAACTAATGAAGAAGAAGAAAAACAACTCCGGAGTGGAGATAATTAACCGAGTCTGAACAAACAGGAAGTGGGGAGTCGTCTCTGGATCTGAAACTCCTCAGTTTGATTTTGTTTAATAAACAATTCAAGTAGAATCCTGCTGATAAAGTAATGACGATACCAGGACGGTGCAGTATTTCAGATGTATAGAGATTATTTAATTTAACTCTGAAGCCTCAGCGAAAACAGCTTTGCTTCCGGGTGTGAAGCAAAGTTTGATTGACATGTGATCTCTGACCTAAAGTGAGAGACAAGCCCCTCCCCTTCAAATCACAGTGCCTCCCCCTGGCGCTCCTCGCCACGCCGCTGTCACTCAGCAGCACTATTTTTGACGCTCTTACCTAAGCGTGAGGTCTGTTTCCTCTTGATCTCCGTCAGCTTGGGGATGGGGAAGGGCCCGTAGCACTGGGTGAAAATGACTGACAGCTGCTGGCTTATCACCTCGTTCTGCAACACACACCCACACAGCACCAGCTCCAGTTATTTGGGACGAGATGCAAATGTGCCGCAGCTCAATCTGGATGTAAACATGACTTTTATTGCATGAGTTCACGTCCCGGGACACTTTGAACCCGCCCCACTTTGTCTCACGGTTCTCCCACAAGCGTTTAGTTTGCATGCACGTGACAGAAAGCGCCGGCGACCTTGCTGGTGCGGAGGATCTGGAACATGAGCGGCAGGCCGTGCGTGATCAGCTCCTCCGTGTACTCGTCCTCCTGGATGCAGCTGAAGTCTTTGAGCAGGCCCTGGATCAGCGGCCGGCGGTGCTGCACGAAACAGGTGCGCAGGGACTCGAGCCAGGTGTGCAGCGTCCAGGGAACGCCTGGGAACACGACACACAGGGTAAATATGACCCGGCGGGCGGAGGTCCCCGGGGAGAGAGTCGACCATGTTTCCATCACTTCATGGAGTTAGTGTGAGTTCAAGTTTCCTCATTTCCATTAGTGAGCACTGGGACTAAAAGATGTCCTCTGAAAACAACCACGTGATGAGAGCAGGAAACACACTGAAAATACTCACCCACCCTTTAACTGGGTGGAAACTGAGATCTGAAATCATCCATCAAACAAACATTGTGGTTGCTTGGACAAAATGAAGCCATTTACAGACGTCACCTCGGCCTCTGCGACGGTCTGATGCTGATTTTAAAACCTCACCATAAGTGAGGGAACAGTTTTACGCTCCGTGTTTTTTACTTTACGCTCGCTATGCACCAGACCAGCGACCGACGTGACCTCGTTAAGAGATGCTCTCGAAAGGTCTCGTGCGCAATGAGCTGGAAAATGTCGGGGTGAGACACGATGACGGCGACATCGACAAGATGAGCTGCAGGACACGTTTCAACACTCACACCTTCGGCTCGGCCGAACAATGGGCCCGGATATAAAAAGGCCTGTTTCTGAGGACGGTTCATGGTTGGATGAGTGCTGGGGGTTGCTAAGGGTGTGCAGAGGACAGGGACAGGACAGGGACAGGGACAGGGACAGGACAGGGACAGGCACAGCATGAGCATCATCTCCAGGACAGCTGGAGGCACCAGAGCGCATGTGTGCCAGTGAAGCATGCATTAGTAAATCTGACCTAAGCTGCGGATGTCTATGGTGATGTCCACATGGCCGTGCTCTGCACTATGGTACATGGCCTCTCTCAGGGCTCTCAGTTTGGCCTTTCCTGTTCGCAGGGTCCCGCTGCCGCTGTTGGCCTGCAGGGCCAACCTCTTCTCCCCGGGGTCCGAGCCCTCGGCCAGGATCTCCTCCAGGGACAGCACGTCCCCCTTGTCCTTCTCCGACTGGGACAGCAGCTTTCGAAAGACATTCCTGGATGGGAGGAGATAAAGAGCGATGAGACAGAAGGACGGCTTGTTTTTAGCTGAGGGGACACAGGAGGAGAAGCTGCGTGGTGGAAGATCACGGAGCAGAAAATTAGCCCTGCACAAACTGCGTTAACTCCGCATTAAGCCCACTCAGCTCGGAAGACGTTCACAACATCCTCATGCACTTAATGAAGCAGAGCCGCACACTGTGAAGCCGTGTCCCCGCTCCTCACACACACCGACCGACTCTCTCTGCAGAAACTGGTGCAGGGGAAAAACACTGCAACAGCATTCATTAAACATCACAACATCCCGGGGTCTGTGGACAGTTTGTCCCTCTGGACATGAGCAGGGATGCTTACAAAAGGAGAAGACAGAACATGGAAGAAAACAAGTTTCCAAAAGTTCTGTTCACTCGTTTCTTCTGCTTCACATATACATGTAATTATACATATTTTAGATATTCGACAAACTCTTAGAATGGAGGTGAGACGTCCATGTTTCAGTGCAGCTGCACCCTCCTCAGGATGTCACTGATTATCATATTAACGCCGCTCTCACCGCCCTGAATGTTAATGGCCTTTATCTTGCTGGGCTGCAGGGCGATGATGTCAGAGCGGCGCCGCTCTCAGCGCTGCTACACACAACTCAGATATGTGCCTCTCGAGCTGCAGCGCCGAGCGTGTAAATGGATCAATACAGCGGTGTGTGTGTGTGTGTCACCTGTGGCCGTGTGCTGCTGCCAGGCTGTAGGAGTTCATGTCGCCCAGTGGAGCAGACGAGATGCCGTTTCGACACATGGTCCCAATCATGGGGTCGGCCCCTCTTTCCAAGAGCAAACTGACCAACTCAAAGTTCCCTGAAGAGGAAAACACACCACGTTGCAGTGACTCAGGTCCTTGAAATATATAATTCATGTACAGGTAGGTGGTCAGAGGAAGTGAGGCAGTGTCAGTCAGGAAACAACACTTTGAGCAGCTGACTCCACCTGCGGCGGCGGCGAGCTGAAGCGGCGTCTCCGTGTAGTTCTCAGCCCCATCCTGCAGGGCGCCCTCCACGTTCGCTCTGTTATCCAGCAACAACTGTGGGGGGGGGGGAGAGAAACCAGGAGGGAGGAAGAAAACAGGCGAGGAGGAGATGACATGTTAGAGTCGAGAAAAGACTCTACGAGCTCCTCTCTACACGTCCTCATTAGGTGTGTGTCTGTGTCGGTGTGTATGTGCTCCAAATTGTGAGTTTCTTTTTCTCTGCTCATTGTGTTGGTGCAGGTTAATAATTGAAAAAGTACTGAGGGCAGCGCTGCTCCCGCGGCTCAAACAGCAACTGACAAGATGGATTATGGATTAAAAGGAAACAGAAAACACAGAAATGTGGCGTCTGCGAGGCTGCGGATCATGTGGCCTCTGGACGCTCCTCCCTGCTGCTGCAGGACCAGGCTCCTCTTTAAAAACCATCACGGTCTCCGTGAAGAAACAGTGACTGCACAAACATCAGCATCATCATCATCATCATCATCACCACCAGAGTCCTCTGGAGGGCCACAGGTTAATGTCACAGGTCATAAGCGTAGCTACCTGCACGACAGGGACGTGTCCGTGCAACACAGCGAAAGTGAGTGGCGTCCCCTGGCGCGTTTCGGGATAAACTGAGGGGTGCTTGTTTACTGTGGTGGGCACCTGGGAAGTCATATAGGTGAAGTTCAGGGAGAGAGATATATATTTTATATATATATATATATGTACAGCCGTTAACATTCACAGCTCAGGGAGGAAGAGGAGGAGGAGGAAGCAGTATGTGCAGGAGGAGGAGAATGGCAGAGGGAGATCTTCCTCTTGAGTTTCAGAGTAAATGTTGTGAGTCAGTTACTGAGCGTCTGCGTGATCTCTGACCGTCTGTCTGACTGAGTCTCCCACCACGTTTCATTTCAAATGGAAATGAAAAACACAACAGCGAGCGGTGACTCGACACTCGGGCGGAGAGGAGCCGCCGTGCTGACTCACGAACAAAGCGGCGCCACGAGCCTGCTTAACGTCACGTCACTTCTCGTCTGGGCCGCGGTGCAGCCTCTGCACCCGCCCCCCCTCGCTGGTCACGCTCGTCACAGTTTGAATTGGGATAATCTTTATCGATTTATCGCTCAGAGCGCTTTGTTTTTGAGTCAACACACGAGCAGGACAACAACAAGCTGCTCTGCTCCTTCATATTCACACACACACACACAATGAAAGGAATTTGTACAAATGAAGTTGAGCCTCTGGAAGAACATTACACCAAGTGCACACACTCGCACCACACTGATGCATCATTGATGCGGTGGAAGCAAACCGCTGCTGGACAGTGTAAAACATAATGAAGCAACATGCACTTCAGGGACTATCACTGGAATAAGATCGGGCATCAGCGCTGACACAAACCGCCGCTGTTACCGAGCAAATGGTGTTGGTTTATTGCTTATCAGTGCACTTCATGTAATGAGCTGCCAGGGGAACGGGGAGCATGCGGAGAACAGGTGAGGAAACTGAAAACAGAGCAGAGGGGAAAGGAAGCAACAAGCAGCCACGTTCATGGTTTCAGTGGTGAACACGTGTCGACGAACAGACACAAAAACAGGAGCGACGGAGAAACACCGACCTCGCTGTTGATGTCGGCGCCGGCGTCGAGCAGCATCTGGACCATGGCCTCGTCGCCGCGGACGCAGGCGTACATGAGAGGGGTCATCCCCTGCAGGAGGCGGGAGGAGGAGAAACGTTAGAGAGCGGTTCTGTCAGTTTAGGGTGAGTCACAGCGACTCTTTATTTATTTCTAATTTACCGTCTTGAACGTCTGAATCACAGTGTTCTGCTGCTGGTCACATGACAGAGCTCGTGGAGGTCAGGGCATCATCAGCAAAGCTCTCCAGCAGCTGTGCTCATGACTCCGACAGGGAACCAGCTCAGAATCATCCAGTCAACTTATTTGAATCACACACATCACGGGGCCGTTGCAGCGGTTTCCCCTCCCACAGTCCCAGCTGCCTCGGGATCACGAGCGCGACAGCCCGAGTGGGCCGACGAGCTCCTAATTTAACATCTCGGAGCTCGGCGTGCCGCCATATGCGCGGAGGGCTCCTCAGAGCCTGACACGCCCACGCATCACACCGCGAGCTGCGCGGCGAGGGCCCGGTTGTTGTTGTGAGGAGAAAAAGAAAAGTGGAAAGAAAACAGCTCTGCTGCAAATTCTGCACGGTGTTAACTCGACCCCGCACATTCAGAGTGTTTCAGGTGAGCCTCCATAAAACACCCTTAAATGAAATGTCTGATCAGAGCTGTTACGTTCCAGACCAGCATCCCTTTGTGGTGCTTCCTTCTTCAATATTTCCTGGACACCGATCTGTTGAATCAGCCCGAGGACGACAGCAGGTTAGGCTTTATCGCTCCTGTCTGCTCCCTCGTGCCCTTTAGCTCTTTTTTACACCGAGATGAAAGGCGGCATGTCGCCGCGGCTGATTAGAGATGAGGAGTGAGGACGAGGAAAATGTCAGCTGATGAAATCTGCTATGCTGATGAGGACATGCAAAGACCAGTACTTCACCTGGCTCGTCTTTCTGACCACGGAAAAACCAGATTAGCCTCCACTTGGCAGACGACTATAAAGCTTGGAGGCAGTGATGCTGGGATGTCGACCCAGAGGTCACAGGTCACAGGTCACCAGTCAGAGCTCAGTGCAGCAGATCCTCCAAAATTTCATTTTCTATGATAAAGTCTCATGTATTATTTTAAGAATAGATGACAGGGCTAAGACCTGTGTTGTGGCCTTTTACCAGTCCGTCTGTAGAGGAGTGAAGATGGATGACAGAGATTCTGTGGCCAGTGGAAACCATTTCAAATGTATCTGGTGGCATGACTCAACGGGAGCAGGCGGCGTGTGTGAGCCGGGACGAGTTGCCTTAAGGAAAACGTACAATTCATCGGCGTATTCCTGTGGAGGTGTGTTAATGCAGAGCAGAAGTGTGTGTGTGTGTGTGTGTGTCAGTGCCAGACCTGTTCGCTCATGCTGTTGATGCCATCAGGCCCCAGCAGGTTCACCGCCTGCTTGACCAGGTCCGTCCGCCCGCAGTTGAGCATCCTGAAGCCCAGGTCCTGCAGGAACTTGGCCTCGGTGGACGCCGCGTCCAACTTCCTGGTGGCACAGAAACAATCCTCGGCTCTGCAGATGGAACACACGTCCTCCGTTAGAGCGCGCACACACGCGGAGCACAGCCCCGTGATGTCATCAAGCGCAGCCTCACATCCTGAGTCCATTAGTTCACCGGGTTTGCTCCTCCCCTTAATTAGCTGCCTGCAGGTGACTCACGCTCTGTGATGTATGGAGCGTTCATGGCTCACAAAGGAAGAACTCTTAATCCGTTTCCATGGAAACTTGGAGGAACATATTCAAGATATGTGTTTCATTCCTCATCTCAGCCCTGAACACCGAATCCAGTAAATAAACAACTGCTGCAGCATTAACTCCTGATGCCACATGGGGTTATTCTCACTTTATCTGTCGGGGTTCACAGTCCACTCCGGGCAGCAGCAGCCGGGCCGCCTGCCTCACGTCGTCGCTGTCCACGGAGAAGCTCCGCCGGTGCTCCGTGTGGGCGACCGCCACCCGGATCCACTCCATCAGCGGAGGCAGCACCAGGAACGGCCTGCAGAGGGAAATGGGAGGGGGTTAGGATTCAGCAGCCTAAAGCAACTGAGCCTGGTCCTGGTGGACGCCTCCTTCCTCTTTCTCATTGTGGGATATTATGTTTCGGTTCTGTACGAATCCATTGAAGTGACTCTCAGTCGTCCACTGTGGGGACACGGAGTAAGACTCTGCTCAACATATTTCCTTATTAAAGATGCTGTTAGACACAACACAGCTGAAACCAAATCAGCTTCCATCAGCGACAGTTCATCCAGAACAGAAAGAGAGAGAGCTGGAAGCTACAGACCCCTGAATGATGTCATTATCTTATTTAATCAAAATCAGCAGTGGTTCTCGCCTGGATGACAATATTCAGATTTCACCATTTGTTTCCAGCGTGTGTGTGTGTGTGTGTGAGAGAGAGAGAGTTTTCATCTTTCTTCAATTCACAGCGTCATGACAAAAACCCAAATTGCAGTTTTTGCATAAAGTACAGGACAGTACGGTCCAACTCAGAGCAATACAGGAAGTGCAGGGCCTGATTTGGTGCTTCACTCCCACTGTGAGGCTCATTTCTCAGAAATCAGCATCAAACTCTTGCTCAGGTATTTATGATAAGTGCAGGGCGGCTCAGGTAAAGATAAACCCTCTCTCCTCACTGAGAACTTTACATCCTGTCACGCTCAGTAAACAGGAGAGAATCATTAAGTCTGATTTGGCCACAGCTCAGTTGTGAGTTCCTCCAAACTCAAGGCTCAGTTTCTGGCAGTGGAGCCTCCCACTCGCTCATTATAATGATCCTCTCAGGCTCACTTCTCCTCTTCTCTACATTAGTGGACTAATGACAAACACAACAACCTTGGGATGTGGCAGACGTCCTCCTCGTGTGTCTGTCTCAGACTCTCTGGACGTAGAGTCAGTTTAGATGACCATAAAGCACAGCGCTGTCCGAGGAGCCTTTTAAAACCACGAAGTGGCCTCAGATGCACAATAGGAACCTCCGAGACGCGGAATGAAATGAGCTAATTTCATGTTATAGCCAGATAATTACATTAGGAATCCATCAGTGCGGCTCCCTGTGGAGCGTCCTCTCCCTCGTGACCCTCCAGCAAAGATCATTTCTCCAAAAGTGATCTGAGCAGAACCTCGCCCCCAGCGCGTGTTTCCTGTTGAATCGAGGGAGCAGCTTTGAGACATCGATTCACTGAGTTTGACCCGTCGTCATATTCGTGCAGGTGTGAGTTAACATCAGCGTCTTCACGCGGCCAGTCTGTCAGGAAGCAGAGTTTTTTGAAATAGAAATTCAACGGACTAACAAGACACAACAACACAGTCCACCAAATTAACCATCTACGGGTAATTTCACAACAAGCAGGTGAAAGACAACGGAAGCCCTCGTCCCTCTGTGTTATTCAGGCCCGTCCTCTCGCCTCCGACCTTTCAGCAGAATGCTAAATAGAGAGTTCTCTCTCAGGGGACCCGCGAGCCTGCTGACACTCTGCCTGACACCCCCCCCCCCCCCCCCCCCCCCCCCCCCCCCCCGGCCCCCCTCCCGCGATGGAGTTTTTATCTCTGCAGAGTTGAGAAAAGATGCTGGAATAATATCTGTCCATCCGTCCAAGTGAAGCCCCCAGCCCCCCCCCGGCCCACGCAGCATCTGACCCGGTCGCTGTGAGAAGTAGGGACGTCTGTTTACACTCTTCCACTCGCTGAAGTGAGCGGAGCAAACGTTTCAAAGCTCCCTGATTTTATCTTTTACACTACGTGATCTTTACAATGTCACATTACTCTGGTATTTCTCTGCTACATGAATCATCTGAGTCTGGAAATAAAAGGCCGAGAGCGTTCTGATTCTTAGTTTGGTTCATCACAGACGTGGAGGGAGATGGGGGTGAGAAATATTAACCTAGCACCTTCTGCCACACGGTTTGAGTGTGACTGCTCCTCACCTCTCAGTCTGCAGCGTGACCTTGGAGGGCTCCACGTTGGGGTTCTCCCATTCCATCTGTGGGCAGTGCATGAAGTAGCAGAGGGTGTAGAGCGCCTCGGGCTCCCAGTGCACCGTGCCGGTGCTCTTCTGGTGGACCGGCGTGCCGTTGCTGGGGTTCTTGATGTGCAGCGGCTGCAGGTGGTGCATGGCCCGGGACACCAGGTCACCTGCAGGAGAGGAGTTCGTACACATGCATGAGAGGAGCACGTGCGCTGTTCTCACGAACGATCCAGTGAGTTTGATCACAAAGTGCACACATTTCAAATCCATGTCCTGCTCTCCTGCTTTGAGAGGATACGTGCACTCCCTCTGACTCACTGCAGCCCTTTGAGTGCTACTCTGAAATCAGACCGTGCACATATGACGTTCACAGTGCGGGCTCGCGTTCATTAGTCACCTGTTTACTCACCTCCACACTGGGGTCCAGTAAAACGCTTCTCTGAGCATCGAGAGTCTGATTCTCAGGAGGAAGCGCGTCAGGGCAGTTTTTCCACGAGGTCATTAGTGGCGCGTTTAAGACTAATGATGTCGCTCTGAGAGGGAAACGCTCCGGTGGGAGCCGTCAGGGGGGATTTCTCAGAAATGGCGGTAAAGGCGTTATCACTGTCACTTCACGGAGAGAAGGCTTGAACCTGGCCGATGCCCAGGGGCCCTCCAGAACCAACCAACAGCTGAGGGTGAAGCTCTGCCACCAGGGGGCAGCAGGAAGAGAGGGAGCACAGTGCGACATGGTGAGTGGAGGCCCCAGGTTCTCCATCAGTGAGCAGGAACCATCCGCAGCTCTGCACCATACAAACCGGATGGTGTAATAAACAGCACGGAGGAGCTTCAGGAAGTCCCCGTGCTACTCAGAGTGTGTTTACACAGTTTGCTGCTGAGCTGGATATTAGTGAGACATTAATAAAGACTAATTTGCATTTACACGAAGGAAAAAAGAAACGACAGGGAGCCGCTCACAGACACAACCCTAGGAAACAGAAATAGTGGAGCACCCAGATTAAAGATGAAACCCCAGCACCGGTCAAACCGCCGCTGCCCCTCTGTCTTTGTTAATTGTTCCTGTGACTTTGGTTTTGTCAGCATGACAACATTTGCTCCCGTCTCCTTCGCTGTAATTATCTTAGCAGCGCTCCTGTGGGGTCCATGCTTCATCTCATCTGAATTAATCATCAGGGACAGGCGGCTCAGTGTCTTCCTCTTGTCCCAGCCAAGTCCTTCCCGCTCGGAAGGACGCAGCAGAACCAAACACCTATTTCAATGCCAAGGTTCTATTGTCCTCATAATGCTGTTGAACTGTGTTTACTTGGCTCCTGCAGGTCACGCTAAACGTGCCGGTGCGACCTCTGCCGGTCCGGAACAGCAGCAGCACTCCTGTCTTGCTTATTTGTTTTACAAAGTTTGAATTCTTCCCAGGCCTTCAATACCCAGACGTGGTGAATAATGCATTTCTGCCCGAGTCTACGGAGCTCACTGTCCATGTGTGTGAGTGTGTGGGGGGGGGCAGGGGGTCAATGTTACTGAAAGATTAACACGGAACGATTAGTTTGTTATTTAGCAGGATTTCATATCATGAATATTTAATATGAACCCAGCTCCATTCGTTTCCATTAAAGATAAAGGAGAGGAAAGCAAGTGTCTCAGTCGGAGGCTGAAGAGAGGAGCTGCAGCACAGAAGAAACGCGTCCCTTAACTTGGGGAGCTGGGACAGAGGTTAACGCTCTCCGTGCACCTTTAAAACGACAATTTACGCTGAACTATGTTCCAGCTAAACCGCCCAGATGAGAGTGAAGTGTTTTTAATTCACTGAAACAACGAACACCTGATGTTAACCAAGTTCTTATTTAACGTGACCTGAGCTCATCCCTCTGTGTGTGTGTGTGTGTGTGTGTGTGTGTTCACTAATGGAGGTCTGAGATGGAAGATTCCTCCGCCGTCCTCTGACACTCTGCCATGGCCCACGGTTCCTCGGGGCCCGAGCTGAGGACATTTAATCATCGCTCGGTAATGCGAGCGACTCAGAGCTCGGCCTTTGGGGCACATTAGCAATTCCACGGTAACAATTAATCAGAGTCAATTATGGGACATGTCATCGTCAACCCAGAACTTGGAGGTGCTTTTACCAGCGGCGCTCGGCCGGAGCTTAATCACCACTAATGAAGGACACGTGAAGGAGGGTCACCTGTGTTTGAACAGAGTCGCTTCCATTTAAAGACGGAGGAGCTCGGTTTGATGGTTTAATGACCCACAATCACCCGGTTATAGTAACCGCGGTGACGATGCAGTCAGAGGCGCAGGGAGCATCTGGAGAACTGGGAGTTCACCTGCTGGGCCCAATGGAACAAAACCAGAGAGGAATACCCACGTTCGCCCTCATCTGCTCCATCTGGAGAAGGCTCCGGGGGCCAGAGAGGGAGCACTGCGCCTTCATTTTTCTATTTCCCATTTCACACACTCGTAGTGGCGAGATGGGAAAGCAGCAGGGCGCCGACTGCAAACGTGGAGGCCGGGAAAAGAGAGAGAGCAAATAACGTGCCGTCACACAACTGCTACACAATGATTCACCCATTTGGGAGGCAGCGGACATCAGTGCAGCACCAGTGACGTTCCAGCTATTAAGCTGCCTCCAGCCTCTCCAGGAGAAGCTCACGCCAACGGCCGAGGCAGCGAGGGTAAAAATAGAAATGAGATAATAAGAGAGATTTATTTTTTTAAATAATAGAGCTCGAGAGCACAATGAGAGAGATGGCCCTCCGTTATCTTTACACCCTGGTCCTGACGGCACATTACTCATAAAGCTGAAGCTCCGTGAATCAATTATTGAATATTTGTATTAATTGAATGCTGAACAGAAAGAGCACAGAGCTTTTCTGCCTCACTGTATTTCTACTTAACGTATCTGTCCACCAAAGGAAATGAGTTAAAGACAGAAGAATCAGCTGTTCATATGTTGATCCCAGTGTTTGTCAGAGTCGGCAGTGAAGGGATGGAACAGCCCTGGAGGACGTGCTGAAATGTTTCTGTGCAATCATTGTTGAAAACAAAGTTCAGCACTTTAACTCTGACTCTTTCATTGAGGCACGTCTCCGACAGCCAGACCTCAGCGGCACTTCAGCGCGATGGGTTTCTGTAAAGCTCGTCAGGGCCTCCCCAGCCGCCGCATCACTTCATCCTGGATATCTGGAGGCAGAAAGTTAAAAAGGACGAGCTGAAGGCGGCGGCAGCAGCACGGTGCCATCTGTTCCACCCCAGGATCCAGGGACGATGGGGTGCAGAATAATTCATTCAAAGAGTTTGTTTTTGAATTATAAATGACCAACCCATTTCTAAAGAGTTTAGATCTTCTGTGATCTCAGCTCTGTCTTAAAGAAAAGAAACAGTCAGTCACTCTCTCCTCCATCAACATCATCTGTAGACCTACCTACCAGCCATCCTCCTCCTCCTCACTCAGTCCTGTCCTATTCTCCCTCCACCTATACCGACCAGCCTCCTCGTTCATCATCATCATCCCGAGCTCCCACCCGATCGATCCGCCCCTTCCTATCATCTACCCATCGTCCACATGTCCACTCATCCCTCTGTCCACCCAACAAACCAGTTCATTCATCTATCTATACTTCCCTCCATCCTTCTATATTTTGATTCAATCCATCTATCAATCCACCTTTCAGTCTCTTCCTGTGACAGTCAAATGTCCAGACTCTTTTTTTTTTCTCCCAGTCATCCGAATGAAAAATGAGGGTCCCATGATGCAAGACGCTGCAAAATATTACCAAACGTCAAATCTGTGAAGCATCTGATATCGCGTCCGCTGCCGGAGCCATCGTGGTCAATCCTCGGGGGGGTGCGGAGGGGGCGGGGTGGGGAATGAAACAAGGCCCCAAGTTTCTGAACTGTAGCTTCATTCTCTCTCATCATCTCATCTCAGCCGTTTTTGTCTGTGCTGGAAATGAAGCAGGAGATTATTCGTACTTCATCTCCCTCGTTCTGTTGCCGTCATCCTTCCTGCAGCTCACAGTGGGGGGGGGGCTTCTAAATGGATGCTCCTTTATTCTGTCTAATGGCTCTTTTCGAGACTTTAATTGCTCTTTAGTGAAGATGTTAGGGAAGTACCACTGCAGCAGTCTGCAGTGGTACTTCTCTCAGTGGAAATGTACTTACATAGTACTGCATTATTTATATTTGAATTAAGGTCTTATGTTTGTTTAATTATAACCATCCAAAGTTAAAATGCAAAAAATATAAAATTGTTTGATTTGAATCTTTTTTTTTTACCTGCAGGTGGCACTAGAGTTTCAGAGGGTCCACAAAGTCCCCAGCATTTGTCCTCTGGCTCATGTGGACGTTTATAACATGTGCTCACATATGATCGTGGAAATCCATTAGCAGCAGAGATGTTACACGCTTGTTGTTGTCACGCTGTTGAAGCCAGAAATGAAAGGCCCATCAGAAGCACTTTCCACCAGAGCCACATCAAAGCCATTTCTTTAATTTCCTAATTCAAGCTTGTCATCTATTGTCAGTGCAAAATATGGAAATTACATCTCTTTCAAAAGCTACAAATACAAAAGAACGAGTCAAGCAGCGAACTTCAAGCTGGACTGAAAAAGCCAGAGATACCCGTCAGTTCAGGGCTGTCAGTGACCTTGTGTTAAAGTTCACCGGAGCGCGACTAAATAAACATGGTCTTGCAGTAAACGAGTCCTGACTCAGTGAAGGACGAGGACGTGATGAACGACCCAGCACCTGATGACAAAGCTGACGAGAGCGTTGTGTGTGAAGCTGCAAACAGCTGCTGCCATTAGCCTCCAAACAGCTGCCCCGTCTTTTCCTCTTCTGGAAACGCTGAGGTGAGGACGAGGAGCAGCCTGTTCAATTCACCGCCTTATTACCTCAAAAGTTCCATTTGCCCCGTGGGCTTCCTCCAAAACACTCTATTAGTGAGTTAGCATTATCTCTCCCCGGCACCGCTGAGGTCCGTCTCGCTGTGGCAGGGCGAGAATGTAGAGTGGATGTTTAACAACTCGTCGTAGTGGAGGATGTCGCCTTGATGGGTAATAATTATTAATGAAGGGCATCTGGCTGCCTGCAGAGAGGTGTCGCACACTTAAGTTACACGATCGTTGTCCGGATAAGCTGTTCGTTGTTCTCAGTCAAACTTTTATGTCCTTGTGGAAGGAACTTCTAAAAAAGACGAGACACAAAAAGCATCATTACAGTTTGAAATTGTCCTGACATAGCATTTCAACTTTTCCGGCTGTTTTAAGGGTGCGGCCGCTCGTTCTTTAAACAGCTCCTTGGCTGCTGCCCATTCGCTGCCGCTGTCCAAGTCCTCATGTGATGTCATTTGGCAAGCGGGCTGCAGACATCTCTCTCTACCCTCTGTCCTTGTTCTTCCTTTGTGTTTTGTGTTTGTATTCCAGCCTTTAGAAATGCTGTCAGTGGATTAGAGCGCACAAAGGAACACAGTGGGATCTTTTTGAATAGAGTCCCAAGGTGAATTTCCAATCCATGGACACAATTCATTACTTGTTGGAAATATTTAGTGCCACAGAGTCATGGTGCACTGAGCCAGAACACAAAGTAGATGAGTGGACGCAGTCCAGTTCTGTTTAAAGTCTTATTTTGAAGTACCAATGCATTTAATTTCTATAGCTGAAGCTAAAAGAAAGTCGTACACAAACAAACTCACATTACTTTTCTAATAAACTTTCAGTCCTTTCACCTTGAGACGACCACAATCACACTTGATTCTCCTCCTCTGAATCTTCCAAACAAGAACACGGAGTGAGAAACGTGCAAAAACACTCCTCCATCTCTGTGTTCATCTTTGCAGCACGGAGCCGTGATGTGCGACAGGTACCGGGGGGCGTTACGCTATTATACAATAATCATGTAATTACTGCAACACACACACAGACAAGCTTTGCCAGTGTGTGTGTGTTGTGACGAGGGTTGATGTGTCAGTGTGGCCTCGCTGCCCTCTTAAAGGTGCTGGGAGACAGATAAGGAAAATGTCCGCAGCCTCTTCTTCTGCAATAACTTGAACAGCTCACTGACCCCACGATGGACCGAGGGGAGGGAGGGAGGGAGGGAGGGAGGGGAGTCGTGACCCCCGAGAGGACGGAGGAGGCCGGAGCAGAAAGGACAGAAGTGACAGCAGGAACCTTTTCCTCTGCTTTGACGTGTCAATTATGGAGACGCGGCGGAGGACACGAGCTGACGTTATCAGCCGCGGCTGAAGCGGGCGAGAGCTTCTTAAGAAAGAGAAACGCCCAGCGTGCCATTCACTCACTCACATTATGGAGCTTTTATCAAATTCAGAGAAAATATAGTAAATGTGACTCATTTTTCTTTTTCACTCCTCCACGAGCCGCTGCCCAGAAATGGGTCAGACGATGAGATTAGGAAAGATGATGCATGCCGGAGCAGGAGAAGTATTTTACCGCTAATATAATGAAAAATGAGACGAGAGCTGATGGTCTCCAGATGAAACCTAACACCTGCCCGAGAATCTCCACGGCCCGGGCGCCTCTGAAGCTATTCCATTATCCCAGGTTCACACGGCGAGGGTGGGATGATGGAGCGGAGAGGAGGGGAGCGCAGAATGAGTCGCTGCTTTTAATGGGAAGTGATATAAATGGCGTCTTGTTGCAATGCAGGTTGTTAGAAAAGAAAGGGAAGCGAGAGTTTTCTAAATAATCGTTAATCATGAGACTAATGTCTGTTTGTGGAGAGAGATTTGAAGCATGTGGTCATAAAACAAGTGCCAACAGATGCTAGCGCCCGCTCGGCACAAATCATATTTCATCCCTGGCTCAGTAAACAGTCGCGTCCTGGAGAAGAGAGGAAAAAAAAGGAGGAAATAAAATCACTGTGCGATGTTTCTGACACCTTCCACAGCAACTTCTGCCCCTCCACAGGGAGGAGAGGGATTCCTGAGGAACAAACCCTTTTCCTCTCTGATGACTCACTGCTCCATCTGGCTTCTGTCGCCCGGAAAAGGCCAGCGACGCCGGAGCCTTTAGAGCCCAAGATCAAAGACATCATCGTCATCGTCATCGCTGTGACAGATAAAGTGATAATTAAGTTGTCAAATTAATGGAAAAGTTGATGATCTCATCTTTGCGAACTCTGGTCATAAGCCTGGAGATTTCGCTGTGGTTACCATAGTAACAGCGGGTGCAGGTTAATTCTGCAGTGAGGCGTCTTTCAACAGCTACTTTTTCAGACGTGTCGAGGGAGGGGTTTTGACTCCAGCCATGGATCGGACTCCATGGAGCCAGAGCGAAGGGTAAACTGAGGCTGATATTAATTCACGTAAAATCATAAAACCGTGCTGGCTAGCGTCCGTGCTCCCTTTCCAGACTCCTGAGCGTGCGAGGGATTCTGTTTAATCCTGAAAGTACATTCATAATTTCAAATATGAACTCTGAGGCGTTTCTGCTCTGAACAAAGTTCATGCTTTGAATATTTGGCGTCCTCTGCGGTGGAGGCACACCCAGCTCCAGGAACCCGGGGCCCCTTTGTTGGAGACCTGCTCTGTATTACATTACGCCGTTTATTTGCCCAGCGGCTGCTCTCTGACCCGCGGGGCAGCCGCTGCGCCGACAGACGAACGCCGCTCCCCCGTCACACCTGCTCACAATGTGTCAGCTCGCCGCACGCTCGATCCCAACCGCCACGCACTGACGCAGCACGCCAAGGGAAACAGACAATAACTCATCCTCCGTGGCCGGGTCTCATGAGAGAGGAGGAGGAGGAGCTTCTAAATCTGCCGACTTAGACGTGAAAAATGAGGGGATGAGACGAGCAGGGCAACGACGGCGGCCTCAGAAACGAGACTGGCCTCTTACCTCTCCACCTCCAGAGAGAGAAATTACAGCTACGGTGATGAATGTTGCTCTTTAACAACCTCCATTGTTCGTTAATTACGGAGCAAGTCAGGTGTGAAATTGCCCCGACACGCGGCCCCGCGTGGCCCCTCCCACTTGGAGCTGCTCCTGTTTATTGTTCACGGTAAATCAGATCTGAAATATCATGTCGGTTTCAAACGTTCGCTCTCCCGTCCCTGCTGTGATTCCAGAGGTGCTGCATCATTATCATTATCTCTCAGTATGGGAATTAACGTTATTAGCCCCCCCCCCCCCCCCCCCCCCCCCCCCCCCCCTTGCCCCCCCCCCACCCCCCCCCCCCGCGCTGCCATGACTGACATGGTTCCCCAGCCTCGGCTCTGTCACACGGCGAATCCCCCGACTCCACGTTCTCACTGGGATGTGCTCGCTGCCGTCACTGTGACAGTAACCTGATTTAGGCAGAGGACAAAAGAAGCAAATGTGGAGTCGCAACTCATGATAATCAAATTCCCAGAGTGCATCAGTACGTCACTCAGAGGAGGCGGTCAGAGCGTGTTCTTTTATTCTTAGCAGCCATAAAAATGGTTTTATCTTCGGAATAATTCAGCGTGAAAATGATTTTGTTTCACCGTCAGACTTTATCTCGAAATGAATTACTGAGCTACGAGTTTATTAGATTTGCTCTAAGACCACCTGTCGTCTTTATTAGGCGATGAACAGCAGTTTTTATTTATCTGCAGCGTTTTGGGAAGCCAAGAGCCGTTTAAAAATAAACGGATCATCTCAGCAGCTCAGCCTGGACACAGTGACCCTGACCTTTGACCTTCTATCATTAAATCCTAACCAGTTCCTCTTTTGTGTTTCAGCAAATGTTCGTACAACACCTTTGACCTCGCATCATCCAAATGCGATACCTCAGAAATCCCCTTGAGGCATTTCTGAGATCTCACATCCACGACCTTTGACCTGATCAGAGCCCAGGTCAGTGTTTGCACCACAGCCTTGCATCACTGCATGAAGACGTTTTTATGACATCTGGCTTTTGTCTGCA
Source organism: Pseudorhombus dupliciocellatus (assembly GCA_016785235.1). NCBI lineage: Eukaryota > Metazoa > Chordata > Actinopteri > Pleuronectiformes > Paralichthyidae > Pseudorhombus > Pseudorhombus dupliciocellatus. The sequence continues at coordinate 168,394 of JAFBJW010000086.1, forward strand.
GCGTAAATCCGCCAGCGTTCACTCAGTCAAACAGGTTTTCATTGGCTCCGACGGGCGGCGATGGTGAAACGTGACCCCGTCTTTAGTTTGGCAGCGGGGAAGCTGACGCCGCACCTACCGCGAGCTCATGGCGTGCATTTCACCAGTCCGTTGAAACAGTGTCTGGTCCGTTTGTGTTTACCTGAACTTAAAAGGCCATAATCTGGCAGACGTTAGTGGAACGGAGGGAATCAGCTGTGGATGTTTATGAGAGATGAGTGTGTTTCTAACTGCGGAGCTGCAGGACTCAAACCACAGAGGAATACAGCATGTTTGGGATTCGAGGATAAACACTTGTTTTCAGGATCAACCGACTGTTTGATGCTTGTTATTGGACGATTAGAGAGACCCAGATCATCAGAGGCGTCGAAGCGCCTGTGTAAATCAGACACTTCACGCGCTTCACGCTCGCGGCGAATCTGCTGCTTTACGAGCCTCGCGGAGACAGATGGGAACATGCAAAAAGTCGCACGTTCAACGCAGATTCTGCCACTGCTGGTCAATCTGCTCACATGACGCCGGCGAACCCGCCCACACGACAGCCGCACGTCGACCTGAGGCGGCGCTACGGGACTGGAGCACGCGGCGCATTAAACAGGAGGCCAAGTGCAGCCGGTGCACCTTTGATCTGTCCTTTGATGCCAGCACGTGGACAGAGTGTCTTCAGTGACTTGGACGATATATTCTTCCCATGAGCAAACAGCTAACGCAGGGGAGCTGCTGCATAACGTGCGGTGAGGAGGCGCACGCACTCATTTGCCTGTGTCACCTTCCTGCCACTTCCTGCTGCTGATGTGACCAAGAATTGATTTGTAATGAGGGAAAATCAAGTCATCATTTCACTAAAAGCCCCAAGGCACTCATCAAAATAGAGCTACGATCCAAATCCACCTGCCCACAACTTTTGAATATTAATCGACAGCATAACAGGTTTGGATTCGCAGCCACTGAATGATATCGGTTTGGACGGATGGGGGCGGTACCGCGGTGAGCACGGTCTCCTCACCGCAGGGTTCTAGGTTCAAATCCCCGCTGGCGTTCCTGTACGTTTGTATGCTGTCATCATCACGCAGCCTGCAGGTGGAAACAACAGGCGAGCCGTCTGTGCTCTCCTGTGACCGCAGATGTGATCTGTGGCTGGGGGGGGGACGAGGACGAGGACGAGGGTGGAGGTGATGTGTCGGAAGTAAAGGTGCAGCCCTTTTCTTTCAAGCGGAGGTTAAAAGCCTCGGGGGCGGCGACCGCGGGTGTAAAAGGATCCCCGGACGCAGAAGCAGGTGCTGGAACAGCTGGACGGACGGACGGCGCCCTGGCTGCAGCGTGTCAGCGTGGGTGGGGGCGGGGTTGGGCTCGGACCACCGTGACGGCCCACAGGGGTCGGGAGCGTGCATCCCCTCACACTAATGGGACTATTTGGCAAATGGACGCGGAATAAAGTCCTGGAGCGGATCAGGTTTAATGTGCATAACAATGACTGCTGGCCATCGTCAGACGCTCAGGGACGATTACTGCCGCCCCACGTCAGCGTCTAATGTCTTCAAATTAGAATTCTTTAATGCCATTTTAAGTTTTATAGGATTTGAATTTAACGTCAGCGGGCTTGCAACGTTAATTCCAGTTGATAAATGACCTTTAAACGACATATTCCAGGAACAGATGATCAATTTGAGGCTGCAAATGACCAGGAAAGACAAAATAACAGCTGGTGCTGGGGTCACATCCTCTCCATGCCAGAAAGCCAGAAACAGTTGACCCAGAGTGTGGATTCATATTTTTTAAAAGCACTGATGAGAGCAGAGTATCTGAGGAAGAATAAATTGGGGCATTTGGCTTCTGTTGGCTGCAGCTGTGTTCCAGCCCTCTGACACCGTGGAACGATGGCGGCGCGTCACTCACTCAGCTCGGCGATGCTGCCCACGCGGGTCGCGAGCAGCGACTGTTCCAGCGTGCGGAGCTCGGCCTGGGAGTATCCGTGCCCCTCCCCCGGCCTCCCGGAGCGCTGCTGGTCCCGGTGCAGGTTCAGGCTCTCCGGCAGACTGAGCGCACCTGCAGACAGAGGAGGGAAAAGGTCAAAACCACGACTCCACCATTAGAGGCACCAACGAACTCTGTGCACTTTCAGAGAGAAATTCAAAACAGCGATGAATTTTAAAATCCCATTTGTTTCATGACTCAAAGGTGAAACATCAGACTGTGCATCTCAACGGATTCTGGGGAGCCGTGCCCAGTTGTTACCATCCACGCAGACGTGCACGTACTTGCTGCAGCTTCTCTTTGCCTGGAAACTGTAGCGTGAGAGAGTGACTCCGTGCCTGTGGGCCCCTGCCGCCACCGTCGCTTAAATAATTCCATTTAGCCGCGTCGCCCATCGCCTGAGAAATAAACAGTTCTCTTAAGTGAGATCTGAGTCCTGTCGTGGCTCTGTATCACTCCCACTATTCATTACTCGCACTCTCATTAAACCAATGAGGCTGAGAGCCTCGTTTGTTTTTTCAAAGCTGCAAATTGAAAACACGACCTCGATCGCTGGCGACGTCAAGATGCACATTTTCTTTGCTTTTTTTTTTTTTCTCCTACATAACATCTTGTGTCGAGCCCAGGTGTGTTCTGCAGTTTGCTTGTCCAACCCGGGCTGTGGAGGCACAGCAGATAATGTTGGCCGGAGGGGATTCATCCATTCAAGCGAATGGCTTGGGACAGATGGGATATGGAGTTTGCTGCAGGAGCATGGAAAGCTACACCCCGCCGCGTGCTAATCCCAATGACACGGCGCGGGGGGACACGCCGCTTCTAAACAAACAGTAATTACACCACGCAGGAACTTAGGTCCGCTGATAGCAGCACATGAAACAAAGAGCCACACAGCGCACGCCGGCTCGGGAGTCTTATTTTGTGGGAGTTCAGTGGAAAGAAGGGCAGGGAGTTCAGCTGCAGATTCCTCCCACAGTGTCCAGCCCAAGAATTCCAGTATTCCCCAGCCAGAGTCCTGCTCCCTCTCCTTCCCACAGCCTTTCCGGGGAGGTCGGCTTCCTTCTTGTTCGTTTCTCAGAGCCACCAGTAATTATTCTAACAGCTTTTTCCATTGCCGCTCCACCACGCAGCAGCATTGATGGAGCAGCTGGTATTAGGGTGTGTCCACGGTGGAGCGGGTGACTGAAATATGCCGTGCTGATGTGACGCTTTGCAGCATTTCTGTTTTTCCAGAGAGGCGTTTTTTTTTTTTTTCCCCGGGAGAGCGCTGATGAAAATCCGGTGTCGTCAGGGAGCTGCCGCACGGCGACATCATCTCAACGCCCCTGGCAGTGGATTTATAGAACCGCCACACATTTACCTCCATTAATGAATTATCCGCCATAGCTGAATGTTGACCCGTGAATTACCATAGAAACAAGGGAGGGAGCGAGGCTGATTTACAGTCAGAGCCCGAAGCATGATTTCCCCAAAGTGAATATTTACTCAGCTCTTGAAAGTGTCAGGTTATTGGTTTCTCGGGCTTTGGATTAGGATCGGCTCATTACGGAGCCGAGGCTCGTCTTGGGTGCACCTGACATTAATTGGTTTGTACAGAGAGCTTCACCTTCATCTGTCTGATAATCACGATTCCAGAGCGAACAACGTTCAACATCTCTTCACTTTTGCCCCCCCTGCGCTGCAAAGCTCCGAAAGCTAAGCACAACTATTCCGAGGGATTCCTCAAACCTCGCGTGAAAAAAGAAGACGATCGAGAAGAGGGTCAGACCTCAGCCTCCTCCGCTGGAGATCCACTGTGTTTGTAAGTGAGAACGCTTTGAATAATTCACAGTAATCACGACCTCTCATCGCAGCCCAAAGCTTCTGTTTTCCCTGCTGCCCAAACTATTCTCTTAATGTGATTCCGGGGTGCCGGGGAGCCCTTTGCTGAATTATTCATGCTGTCAGATGAAGACATATAAACAAGTCTGCGGCTCCCACTGCCTCCGCACGGTATCTCTCACCAACACTTGGCTTCCCCACACACACCAAGCAGCAGCGTTTGATCCTCGGTGCTGTTTGTGTAATAAACATCTGAGGTGAGAATGACGCCGGCCCCTCGGAGACGGAGGAAGAGGGGACATAAACTTCTGATTAAAAACAGACAAAAACCAGGAGCCTCCTCGGCGTCACAGCCCTCGTGTTTTATAAACTCATTTGTCTGTGTCACTTCGGCCACATCTCGCCGTGACCCCCGGAGGAAATTGCGTGAGCACACGCAGGCTGGAGAGAGGGTCTAATGGCACATAAACACACCGGACCTGGCGTCCATCGCTGTCGGGCAAATGAAGATGGAGACTGGGTCGCGGGGACAAGACAGCACTTTGGAGCTCCAGGCACCGCGGCAGGAATATCGAGCAGTGCAGGGACGGACCATTCCAGAGACAGGCTTTGGGAATTGAAAACACAGAAAAGAAAAAGAAAACCAGTCGCAGCCGAAAACAAAGCGCTGGATGTAACTCGCACAGCTTGACACTGTAAAAACAAAGACGCCACCGTTTGATAGCATCCAGCGCTCAGGCCCAGAGCTGCCGCAGCACTAATGAAACCACTTGTTAAAGCAGATTTCTGATGAAATGGAAACAACAGTTGTGCTTTGTTCTTGTTGGATTTCAGGGCATAAAACAAATGGGAGGCAGAGGAAGTTTCAGGATACGGTGAGGAAACAGAACACTGAACTAATGTCAAGTGTTGACAAATGAATATGAAACGAAAAAGGAGTCCGTCAGGTGCTCTGAACACTCAGAGTTCATTTCTCTCCAAGGACGGCTACTGTTTGTCTGTTAGCGTTTGTCGCCCTGCACCTCTGCTCATCGCTCCTCTGATATTTGATGTGGATGCCCGTTCATTATGGCATTATCTCCTCCAATAACCACTTGGCTCCTTTGTTCTGAAAACAAAACAACCCAGAGAGACTCAGTTCTCAGGCAAATAAAAATTCCACGAAAGAGTTCTAAGTTCAACTTTAAAAAATTCAATTCAAATAAGTATCAGCTTCTTACAAGCTTCTCTACACACGTGCACAGATGTGACAGCAAAATCAATGCATGTGTGTGTGCACGAGGAGAGACCCCATCAGAGGAGGAGCGAAGAGGAGCCCCTCCACCCCTGCACTTCCTTCCTGACCTCACGCACTGAGCCTCGGCTGAATGACAAGTCAAGGTCGGTCAGGTCACCGCAGCTGAGAGAACCCTCACACACACGCTGGTTCCTCTGCAGGAATGTCCAATCGATTTCTCCGGAGTCGATTGGACATCCCCCCCCCCCCACCGGCAGGGTGAAAACTCTGGTGGAATATTAACAGGTAGTTGCCATGGCAACAGGCGGCTGCTGCCTCAAGGCGCAGCGATTGGCTGCAGAGCGTCTTTTTCATTTTATACAGTAAGAGGGAAAAGCAAACACGGCAGACAACGGCACAAGCTGGGTGGGTTAAAAAGCCGTGCACATGCACGCGCACACACACACACACACACACACGGCTCATCGCAGGGGTGTGATGCAGTTGGGTAATTGCAGCGTTTAGTGCCCCACAGAGACATTCACTCTCTCATCAATGATGAATGAATGGACTCGGGACTCCGACCACAGGAGCAGGGAAACGGCCAAAACCATGAAACAGCCGTCCAAACTGGCACCTGGGGGGGGGTGGTCCTCTGTACCAGTGAGGTCAGTGACACACGGTGGGTGATAAATATTCTAAAGACAATATATCAAACTGAAACGTGACAGCACAGGATTCCTCTGCTCAGCTGAGCCTCAATCAATTAGGATCAATCTTAATTAGAGGTGCACAGACAGAAAGTCCCTTTGAAAGCTTTACTACTAAATAATGCATAGGCAGCAGTAATCTCACTGGTTAAATTCACCAACGCATATGATTTAATATGTAATTAAAAAGGAGAATCTTGGGAAATGAAGTCAAATTTGATATTTCTTCCCCTGGAGTCTGTTCAATAACGTTTTCTCATTTTGAAATAACCATGAGGTCGGATCCAAACACACTAATTGGAAGTTGGAGGCAGCTCTCCCCCACCGCGCTGTGTTTACCTGGACTCAATCTGTCCGGTCGCCATGTTTGCACACTTTGTGATGTCAGACAATTCTGGAAAACCCACTCCCAGCCTGTGGCCTCGGCCTTTTGATTCAACGGCTGCTTCACTCCCAGAGTGAATGAACCTGAGGGGTGTTGAGGGCGAGAGATGAAGAACAAACCAATTAATGACAGCCCTCCTCCTCTTCCTCCTCTGGCTGCGGATGAATAAGAGACAACGTCAGCGACTTCAAGCGCTGACATTTACTGAGACAATGTCGTAATTCACACTCAGACGCGCTCAGTAAAAACAACGGTGTTGAGATGTTTCCTTTGGTTGGGTAATCTTCATCTCTCACCTTCACCGTGCAGCGCCAGATGCCTCGAGCACGGCTCCGTATCACGGCACAAATTAAATGTGCGCACAACCTCTGTTGAGATTGTCTGTCTCAACAGAGGTTCGTCTCAGCCTGCGTGAGACGAACGGCGACAAGGCCAGAGAGGGTCCGCAGCAGCCGCCACCGGTTAGAAACATCACTCCACACGAGCACTTTCAACTAAAAGAAATCCACCGTGAGCCAGAGGCAGCTCGGTGTGAGGGGGACGTGACCTGGTTCTGACGCTACGGTTGGCGACATTCAGCGATGTGGCCACGCCACGTGCACACAGGTCACTGGGCCGCGGGGCATGGCGGCCAGTCGGGGAAGGTTGGGACGAGGCTGAGGCTACGCAGCTGTGACTGGCCCAGGCCCGGCGGCCAACCGCCACCGACTTCACACATCCCAGAGAGAGAGAGAGAGAGAATCCACAGGATTGATGAGCAAAGAGGGAAGAGACAAGAACGGGAAGCCATGTTTTTATCTCTCAGGTCCCTCTGACGACTCATCCTCTCTCCTGCCCCGAAGAAAAGCGACCAGCTCGGCTTGAATAATACCCAAATAAAACTGCTGTAATGTGACTGGAGTGTGTGTGTGTGTGTGTGTGTGTGTGCAGCTGTCCTCACGTCACTGTTCCCTTCTCTCGCTCGCCACAGAGGGGCGTGAACGGGCCGGCCCAGATGGTCGCCATATGTCAGAGCACGCCGGCGCGAGGAATGCACCCCTTCCCCAGGTTTGTTTACCCATCAGCCCCTCGGGTGTTTGTTGTGAGTGTGTCTGACAGTGAGACACGGAGAAGCACAGCAGCCCAGGTGTTTTTAGGACTGAATTCATATAGACGGGACAGGGGACAGGAATGGGGGACAGGGGGACAGGTGGGGTGTCTCAGACTGGACGTGACAAAGCACGCTCCAGAATATGAGCCGGCTGAATTTACTGCAATTACCGTCTCAGATTGAAACAGGATTAAACCACAGAGAGACACAGGACACCTGAGGAAGAGTCACAGCAGGTCCCATCATGTACACACACACACACACACACACACACACACACACACACACACACACACACACACACACACACACACACACACACACACACACACTCACACACAGTGGTGCGTCTGATCAGGGAGGGAACTCACACAGGGAAATAAAAGTGAATTCATTAATAGCTAAGGAGCATTTAACACCTAATTAGAGGAGAAGATTCAACAAATGATCAGAAGGAAGAACGTCTCCGTCTTTAAACATCTGTCCGACTATTTGCTTCCTCACGTTCAAACTGTTGTTCAGAGCGTCGTCAAGAGTCACCTGGAGATGAAACATGCTGCATGAACAGGGAGACTTTCATTCAGGCTCCGGTTGCAGATCAGCAAACCGCGGCAGCAGCCTCGGCACACGCTGACGTGTCCTCGGGGACTCAGGTGCGCTCGTGTCATCGCGGCGCGGTGAAGAACGCGGTGGTATCGCAGGGCTTTGTTTCCCACATTCAATTATGTCCAATTATCCTCAACCGGAGCTCGGGCGTCGGGTTTCTGTGCTTCTGTTGGGAAAAGTTTGAGAGATTTGTGGACTTGAGAATCTTCAAATGCGCCGTGAGCCGTCTCCTCATCAAGGCCTCGCCGCTTCGCTCTGAGGAGAGGGAGTAAACCCCAGGCACGTTGTGCTCATGTTTGCTTGATTATTCTAAATAGAGAAGGGAAACGTCACCTTCCTGAAACTGATTAACGCGCTGTGATCGGCCATTTGTAAAGTTGATCAGAGCCAGACTCCACGGGCGGCTGCAGAGGCGGAGCCTGGCTGGCGTGACGACGCCTCAGGGAGGCTGGAGTGAGTCAGTTCACTCCCTCACAGGAGGATCACAGGAGAGGGTTGAGTAAAAAGACAAAATCCTGCCAGTGTGTGTCTCACATGTCAGATTAGGGCGGCAGGAGGAGGCGGGGGACATGATTTGGCATAAATATTGTGCTTTGAAATGTGAAATCAGACGTCCCTGGCTCCCTGTCACTCCTGCCTCCTTCCGCCGCCCTTGCGTGACTTTGCGGCGCAGGCGTGTCGCTGGCGGCCCGTTTGAAGGGAGATAAATCCTCAGAAGGAGGGGAGATGAGGAGCTTAGTGTCGGGCTCTGACGGAGCCTTGAAGACGGGGATCGGCGCTTCTCGAACACGGTGGGAGGAGCCGAGCTGCGCGGTCGCCGACTGCACCCGGCGAACAAACTCTCCGAAACAACAGAGAGAAAGAAAGTTCTTCCTAAAAAAGGGATTTGGGGGGAAAATGCATCATTATGCCGAGATTAGCTTCAGGCCTCGGCAATAATTCAACATTGTCCTTTATCCACTTTGATGCTGCACTAATTGGAATTTTTTATTGGAAAAATAAATTAAAATGAAGTTTCCGTGCAGCTCTGAACACTCTGCCAGCTCTAATAAATCAACTGTCATTAACTCAGCTATCAAACGGCTGATATTCGGGACCAATGTCCTCGTGTCTGCTGGATCCTCTCTAAACACTGTTATGACTGGGGACTGTCAGCATGAGACGTCAAGCCCACGTCCACACTCAGAGTCAGAGCCCGCCCACTCGCCTGTTGGGGGCCGTGTTGACAGCAGACAGTGACAGGTGGAGGGGCCGGGGGCCGGGGGCCGGGGGCCACCCAGGATCCTGGGCCAGAGCTGCAGCGGGTGTCACATCAGGCCACCGTCTCCGTCTGCCACTTACTGTCAGCGCTCTGCCGGGCCAGGGGGATTGTGGGTGACGGCGCGCGCTGTCGGCCGTGACTGTGCCGCCCGGAGAAAAGCAGACGTGTCACCTTTGACCTCCGCTGTCACCTTTTAACGGAGGTGTCGCTTCGGAAAGAGCCGTCATTGCCTCGGAAGTGTCCGACGCGCTCCAGTGAAATCACGCCGCGTGTCCAACAAATAGAGGGGAGGGGTCACCAATCCTCCGCCTCTTCTCCTGCCACAGCTTTTCTTCCGGCTCCGATTAGTTCACTGGCTTTAAGACATAATGAGACGATCACTGGGAGCGCTCAGGAGCAAGTGTGTCCGCCGTCTCCAAATTGACAGAGAGAAAACTTCATTTGTCTTCATCTGCGTCGTGCGAGGACCTGGATCAGCTGCGGAGGCTGGAGGAGCGAGGGCCACGCCGAGCGCAGCCGTTTGACCTCAGCATGATCTCCTTGGTGAAAAGGGGGCAGTTTATAACTGGTCAGAACCTGGACTCCAAACCTCCAGCTCCTGTCAGCGTCACCTCCGGCCACACGAGTGCAAATGTTAGTTCCACACAGCGACTCGGAGGCAGACGATCTATTCAACCCTGACGAGACGTGAGTGACGCCTCTCTCCTGTGAACCCTCCCCTGACCCGACTCTTCCTCTTCCTCTTCCTCTTCCTCTTCCTGCTGCCGATACAGGAGGAGGAAGAGTCGACCTGACAAACACAGTCTGGTGGCGACACGAACTCCTGCATGAATTAAACATGCTCACCACTGCAGGAACCTTCTGAAACACAAACAAGACAAGGGGGGGCAACAAACGCACATCCTGCATGAGGCAACACTAAAAAAAGCCAACCTGTCAACCGGGGTTGGGATGAGAGAGCAGCCCATTCAAATTCAGAGCTGTGGAGTTGTGACACACCCAGTCAGTGAACCTACAGATAAACAACACGGACGGACGGGCCGTACCATCACAGGGCGAGAAAGGTGAGTCTGCTCCGCCCACCCAGAGTCAGCGATTTATTCAGAGACGCGTTAATGCTGTTCCATATCTGCACGTTGCATAACGATCAGATCGGTTCTCACAGTGGGAGAAGGTGAGATGAGGAGAGAGTCCGCAGGCCTGGAGGTTTTTATCATCGCTGATCGTGAGCCAGCGAAGTGAGTGACCCAGTTCTGGGCAGAAACTCCCTCAGCTCGCGTTCCTCCTCGCCCTGCACCACGTGGCACGCAGCCCGGCTCGGTGGGAGTGGGGAGTTTGGGAGAGCCAAGAAAACGTCAAGGCTCAGTCTGAGGAACCCCCCCCCACACACACACACACACACACACACACTCTCTGACCCAGCTGCCCCTCGTCTTCCTCCCTGACGTCAGAGCAGGAGCTGAAAAGTCACGGTCTCCTCGCAGCGTCCTCCGCGAAACCCAGCTCTGTCGGCGGAGCTGTTGCCTAGTTACCGGGCTCTGCACTGAAGCATCGTGGGGGACGACTCCACTACCTGCACCTGCTGCCGAGGGAAGTGTGTCAAGTGGGTTTCCAGCAGGACCCGGTTATGTCACACGTCAGGTGGCGATGAGCCGACCCACAATGCCTCAGCGTCTCTGAGGGGAAGCAAACAGGAACCAAAGAGCCGTGGTGAACAAAACACTGAGGATGTTATCAGAACCAACGCCTCTAGCGGGAGACGGCCAGCGTGTCGGAGGCTCGTGCTCCCGTTTCTGCCCCTCGACGTGAAATAGGTTTCGATTGCTCTGAACACGATGTCAAACATGACATGGATCAGCCAATGTGACCAAAGATTGATTTCACGACTCGGGAAGATTGCGACACCTCCCACATTCCCCAGCTTGATTACCACACACACACACACACACATGGTCGCCCTGGCTTTTATAATACATCTCATTTCTCCATTCGAGTCGTTCCTGAGTGTGTTTGATCATCGGCGTGTTCCAATTAATTATCCTGCTCACACCAGACTGTCGGGATTTTAAATAATGACCGTACCCCGTCACTAAATTTGAAACTAATGAGCAGAATTAATATTTAGTCCTCGCAGCCCCAGGAGGCTGAACATGAGCAGCAAACAACAACTGTCACTAATCACAGAGAAGAGTTTCTCCTCTCAGGGAAAGTCAAGAGGAAGTTCACCAAGAGAGGAAAAGAAACACAAGTCCAGATTTGTTCAGAAGACGGGAAACAAAGTGGAGGCAGACGGAGGTGAGAGTAGAATATGTCAGAATAACACACGCACGGAAGAGAGGAGGAGGAGGCTGCTCCGTCTTCATCGCGGTGGCACTTTGGTTTTTCCCCGTCGTTAATAAAGATGCACTTTGGCAGCCGGGCGCCTCTGTTGCACATTATTGTTTCTTCCGGTGGCCCAGAGATGAGGAGTGCTTACCCAGCATGAAAACTGATGACCTACTTCATCCGCTATAATTCCACCAGAGGTCCGGCTCTAATAAATGAGCCTGGCAGAGGCTGCTCCGGGTTAAGAGGCGGGACTCGACTGAGCAGCCACAGTCTGCCTTTGACGCTGCAAGCGGAGGAGCAGGAGGAACCCCGGAGGACTCCTGGATTTGATGTGAGAGGAACAATCGGGGATAATCTGCCTTTCACTGCCGAGCCAGAATATCTTCCAGCTCCCTGTGATACTCACATCATCCGTGGCTCTGCACAGGCATGATGAAGTGAAAAGTGAAGCTGAAACCCCGACCCTGTTCAGACCGGTGAAACTTCTGCATCACAAAGAGAGTATTTAGCCACCAAGGCATGAAACCTAAAAAGCCTCTAATCCTCCAGCAGCTCCCGTATCTGCTCTCACAGCTTTGCCACATTTCAGTGTTTTCAAGTCTTTCTGCTGCAAATAACACGGAGAGCAAGGCAGCGGATTTGGACAGTATGAAAACAACATCATCCTCGTCGCTGTTCATCGTCTGTCGTGGAGCAGAACAGGAAACGCTGCAGATGATTCAATGAAGACGAACCCTGAGGTCTGAAGCACACGCTGGTCTCTCCCTCTCTCGTCTTGTGATTTGAGAAAGCGAGTTTACGAGCTCTGCGTTTAACAGCCTCACGTTTGTGTAATGAACAAGCTGTGAGTCGTATTAAACAGGAGAATATTTGTTGCGTCTGGTCGGCTCTTTGGATTTTATTGTTCTGCTCTGGTTGGCTTTCAGGGCTCTGACCCCAGTGTCCACCGGCCCCTTGTCCATTATTTAGTGGAGCATTTAGCTGCTTAGCAGCACGGTATTTCCCTCCAGAGTTGGTGGAGGCTGAAAACGGAGCCAAATATTTGACTTCCTTTCACCAGGTGCCTGGAAACATGACTCCAGGGAAGCGTTTCCTCCAACATCTCAGCGTATTACTTTGAGAGGAAGATGTCTGCACTGGATTTAGGGCTTTCCCCCCCAGTCCCTTCCCACACTGTCCCCACCACCACGAGGACGCTGTCCTGAAGACACCGAGTCTCCTGATGGTGGACTCTGGTGGAACTAATTAACTGACATCAAAGACGTGCTGCATCTGTACGGTATCGAACCTCCACTGAGCCGCCGCTGCCAATTACAAGAGCGACGCAGTCAGGCCTGACGCGGGGAAACAGCAGATGGACTGAGCGGCGCCTTTGACAAACTCCACCATCTCCACTGTTTTCTCTCCTGAAGTCCAGAGGGAAATCTCCGGTTGGGCCCTGGAGTCAAACGGCACACGTCCCTGAGTTTCCCCTGCAGCGCTCCGGAGGAGGCCGGCTTATGTAATGACGTCCAATTAGAGAGCTGGGTCGGCTGGAGGAGCAGCACGCCATGCGCTGCAGCTCCGTTCCACGGGCGTGGTCGTTCTTACGCCCTCTTCTTTCACTCCACATGCAGCGTCTGGCGCTGGTCGGGCAGAAGCAGAGGGCAGGAAAGGCCCGTCTGGCTCGCTGCTCTGGCATCGCACGCCTGACCTCTCCCTCTGCACAAACACAGATATACATAGATGGACCGTAAATACATGGCGAGGAGGCCGAGGATGTGGCATTTGGAGAGTGAGAACGGGATTAGCAGAGGGCCGATCGGAAAAAGAAAGCTTCTATTTCTCTGAATGTGGATGTGCAGCCGAGGTCGTGAGAACACGCTGAACACCACCGAGTTAAAAACAAACCAGCCGGAGTAAATATAGCCGCAGCAGTAGAATGGTTTGACCCAGTGAGACACATTTACCCACAACACAATGATGCTCCTGCAATGGAAGCGACTCCATGACGATTCCTCCACTCAAAATAAACCAGAGAGCCAATCACGTCACTGACTCAACGCAGAACCTGCTGAATAAATCATCAGGACTCAACAGGGCGAGATGAGCCGACTCATCCCCTCAGAAGTTCTGAGGATGATTCTTCGCTTTGACTTCAGAAACACGAAGCCAGCTTTTCATGTTGACGAGTTTTGCTCATTGAGGTCAGCGAGGAACAAAAAGCTCCATTAGAGCTGCTGTGAGCTGCACGCCGGAGGAATTTACTGCTGCAGAATCACCTCATTATCCCCAGACAGAGCTGCAGACAGGTACGTCCGTTAATGAGGCACATTAGACCCCGCCCTTCCTCACATGTGCCCGAGAAGGAACTTTTCTGGGAGAGCTTGGCCACCGCCTGCTGAGGAACGAGGCCCCTGTCATGTCCAGACATCACATACGTCGGCGGCGCACGTGTTCAGTTCAGAAGCGAAAACAAGCGGCGCTTTCCTGGAGCGCAAGGTGTGAACATTTCACTTTGAAGGACATTACGGTGCAGCGTGCACGCTCCTGCCCTGAATCCACCGCCGTTACCGATCCGCCCCGACATACCCGGCATGGGCGGAGGCTTCCACAGCCACTCCCTCTGCAGAGACACAGGGTCATGAATCAGTGTGGAGGGGGAGGAGCCCCGAGCGTGTGCACGCACCAGTGGGGCTGCTTTATCTCCCAGATGAAAAGAGGAGCATCGGTGCACGGTTTGAGCTCTTTCAACACACTCGTCTGATCCTGATCAATTTTCCGGGGGAATGTGTTTTAATTCTCTAAAAGCTGCAATAATCCAATTTGTCGCCACGCTGGTTAACGGCCGCCTGAGCCCCAGAGGAAAACAGGGACCCTCGAGATTCGCTGCTTGTTTTCTCACAAATTGAAATAATAATAAAACATTATATCAGCATCGTATCTCCAGCGAGGACGTTGTCAGCACAACGTGTCTTTGAGGGACAGACGACCTGTCCAGGTATCGATAGTGGGTCCTCTGTGTCCTCGTCATGGAGGGACATCACACCTCATGGAACTTTCCAGGGCGGGTCTGACTGAACAGAAACACGCGGAATCAATTCAGATCATCATGTACTTGATGAAACTGGCCCGAGTAATTAAACAGCATCTGTCAGAGGAGGACGAGCGTGGGCCCAGCGTCTTCATGCTGTGAGGAGCAGAGACATCCTGGGATTCTGGAACCTCGTCCCTGGGTTACTGTCAAATAAATAATGATGCAACTGCTCCAGTTTGAGGGTAAATATAAGTGAAAACGACTTTGTGAATCATTTAGCTGAAACCTAATCACTGTGGCTTCAAAGCTTCCAGAGCACCTCTGACTAGAGCTGCCCATCACCACTGAGCCGTAATGTATTCAACATAGCAGTCGGTGAGTTTGGGCTTCTTTTAACAAATGTTTGACACTTGTCTCACTCAACCTAAGCCCAGAGAACATATGCATGATGTATAAACACGTGGGCGCGTGTGATGTGCGAGCACATACGTTGGAGCCTAACTGTGCTCGTGTGACACACGGAGCATCTGTCTCCAACAAGCGACGGAAGCAGATCACACCCGCCGCTCGCCGCTCGCCGCTCTGAGCGCCCTCCCCTCCACGCCGAACCCAAATTAGCCCGCACAAATGATTGGGCAGGTACTGATGCGTGTCATTACATTAGTGGACCAGGACGCTCTGGAATCACGTCTTCATTCTGTGAATCATTTGAAAATATTTTCTCCACTGCAGCTTGCCGTTGTGTCGAGTCATGGCGGCTCAGGAGCTGAGTAATTAGACTTGAGGATCTCTCCCTCAAAGTTTGAGCACTGACAAAGTTGTGCTGATCCGGGTTTTGTGAGTCCGAGTCAGAGGAGCCTGCAGCACGCTGGATTACCACTTTCACTCTTACTGTAAAAACACTGGGACGTCTTATATAACGCCGCGTGAGCTGCCGGCTGAATTAGAGGCCGCCACTTGATGGGGAAAATTTTTGGAGACGCAGGAGCTACGCCTTCGACAGAAAACCCCCGTGTCAGCCCAGGGGGGGGGGGGGGGGGGGGGAGCGGCGGGGGGCCAAAAGGGGGGGGGGGGGGGGAGTGAGCCGCGGTGGAGCATCCTCATCAGCGGATCTTTGGTCAGGCTGGGTCACAACTCACAGGGAGTCGACTTTAATCAGAGACACGCTTCCTTCTCTCCCTCCCTGCGCTCAGTGTGTGTCGTTGTTGTTGTTGTTGTGCATGAACGGAGGCGCACGGCGAGGACGGCCTCGCTGGAGCAGAAGCTCCGTGCAGCTTGAAAACAGAGCAGGCAGATTGATCCGATGCCTCCGTCGATGATGATGAGTGTGTTCAGCTGGAATGGTTGATATTGACTGGAACTGGCAGGACTGGGGACAGGGGACAGGGGACAGGGGACAGGGACAGTCCAATCCCTCAGAGACCAACGCTTCATTGTCATCGAAGGATCGTTATCAAAGTCCCTGCCAGAAAAACAACTGGATCCCAGTCAAATCTTTTGTGGGAATATTCCCAGAATTCTGGTTTTCTGCACAGAGCCCTGGTCAGGGGAGGGCTGAGGTTATGGCACAGGGACTGGTGGTTGTGGGGTGAGGAGGTTAGTAACATAAATAATGAAGTAAGACCCATCTAATATGAGAGAAGCTCCATCATCTCCTCAGAGGAAGTTCACAGATCCGCTTCTCCCACGCTCCCACGGAACCAGTCGGCCCACTGACCGCTGCAGCGGTCGCAGCCAAAACCTCCTTATTTCTGTTCCACCGCAAGTTCCCTCCCTGCCTCAGCTCCCTGCAGACCCATCAACAGATTCAAGACTCAGGAAGCCTGAGCCTCCTCCAGAGCCAGGGTCAAAGGTCAACCAATAAACCACAATCAAGGTGATTCAGAGAGACGTTCACAGCCTCAGACAAGGTCCCAGACCGTTCCAAACATTTAATAACGGCTGTGTGAGCTGATCTGTGTTTACAGCTCGTTGTTGTTGAGGCTGTGAAATCAAATCAATAGCAGTTTGAATATGAGGTGAGAGAAAACGACCCGAGCTCTAACACCGACTGCGTTTACTTTACAGTGGGAAAGTTTATGGTTATGCAACCCCAGTCGGCCCCTCTCATCAGATGTTGCATAAGAGCCCAGCACCCGAAAGGTCGGAGAAGCATTTAGAGCAAAAGATCAACGGCGGGGGGGGGGGGCAACAACACGCTACTCTTCTCGTCTTCTCTCTAATTCTGTCTCTCCTCCACAGCAGCCTCAGGGACCATCGGTGCATCTGGGGCCCGGGATCAGGGGCCCGGGTACACAGACAGAGAGAGCCCTCAGCAACGCACTGGGATCCAGTCGCTCCAGTTCTGCTTTCTCTGATTCTGCCCTGAGTTATTTTGGGCAAAGACGTCAGCGAGGAGTCTGATTATAGTCATTTCTCTCCATTCTGATCATGATGACCAGGACGTCGGGTTGGAGACTAAAAACAGCCGTGGAGGACGTGACTCACCCGTTTAAAGGGCTCCTCGCTGCAGGACGTTGTCCAGGGACACAGGGACCAAAACAATGAGCTCAAGCTTCTGAGCATCACAGTAAAATGGTGGAGACAGAATCAGCTGGCGGCGCAGGGTCAAAGGTCAGAGTCCAAAGCAACACTAAACAAAACCAGGAGCATCAGAAACCACGAGAGGAGGTGGCAGGAGCGTGAGGAGGCCGGGCAGCCAATCACAGCAGCCGCAGCCAGGAGACAGACAGGAAGTAAACAAGCAATGGCAACTTCAAAATAAAAGCTAAAGGATTAAACCTTTAGTGAGAAACAAGCTGAAACTCAAAGATTTCAGAAGTTTTATTAAGATAATTAAAAAGTTAATACAGCTGAAAAACAAGCTTTAAAGGAGCAACAAACAACCTGCCGCCGGAGACTGCCCACCATATGTTTTTATCTTTTTTCTCTTTAATTGCTTTGATTCTTTTAACTGTATTTAATTGGCTGAGTGCATTTATTCTTCTGTTTATTTCCGCTCTGGATCCCTCATTTTGAGCTCTGAGAATAAAGTTTTTCTTCTTATAATAAGAGTTGACGCAAGAATTTAAAGTTCTCCAAACAAGCAGATCCCAACACTTCCATCGTTAATGAAAATGTATTTTTGATGGAACGCTGATCTAATGATGTTTATCTCTGCTCAATGTGGTTTTGACGACTTGGCGCCCGATTGCAGATAACGACCATAAATCTCACTTAAATCTAAAGTGCCTCGAAAGAAAAGATTAACGGGAGATTAGGCGACAATGAAAATGGTTGTTTCAAAACAAAAACAAATGAAAGCCCTCTTCAGTTAACCGGCCGGCCTAATGTCTCTGCTATCTCCGGACGCCACCCGCTGAGACGGAGCGGAATAATTAACAGACCAATGTTTCTGCTGAAATTCTGCTAATTACTCAGCTCTGTTTCCATCAGCTGGCTTTTGTGTAATAATCCGATTAGGGGGGTTTATCCATGCTATAAACCCACAAACACACACTGACCGTGTACACTGCACACACATCCTGAAACCTCAGTGTGTGTGTGTGTGTGGGGGGGGGGGGGGGGGGGGGGGGGGGGGGTGGCATTACAAGGATTGGAGTTATTTTTCGTCTTTTTTCTGACCTGCAGCAAGAAGCCTGGGGATTAAGATGTGTTTCGCATTTAAACACTGAAACAAACAGAATTTCTGCTGATTCTGTGTCATCGCAGCGGCTTTATTATCCCCCCCCCCGCCCCTCCTCTCTGGAGCTGGGAAGGAAAATCATGTCTCTCCTCCTCTCTGAAGGTGCAGCTCCTCCTGCTCTCGTCCCTCCGGCAGCAGGAGGAGACAGCAGGGCTGCCGTGTGAGGCCGGAGCCGCGGTGCTGCCCCTGCTAATAGCTGCTGTGAGACAAAGGGGGGGAGACAGGGCAGAGACAGCTGGGAGAGGAGGGGAGCAGGGATACCCTCCTCCTTTAAAGCCCTTGAACCGTGACCGTGGCTGACAGGAGCCGGTGATGCCAGGGCAGCGATGAAGCAATCACCTCAGCGGAGGAGGAGGAGGAGGAGGTTTCGGTCCCTCTTTGGATCGGATAGAAGCGAACGCCACGACTCACGGTGAAAAAGACAAGTCTGACGGCGTGGCTGAGTCAGAGGTGAAGACTCAATCAGTTCTGGGCTGAACTCCCAAATACTGCTAGAAATAAAACTACACGCAGTGAAACTGGCCCTGGTGACACTGAATGTGTATGAAAACAGAGCTGTGTCGGCGGAGCTCGGCCCCGGGCGGCGTCCACTCTGGCTGGATGGGCTGAATGATTTTTGCCATCATATCCCACGGAGGATCGATAGCCGCCGCTGCTGCCGTGCTCATCACCGCAGCGATTGTCTCACTGCTGCTGGGTCCTGCCGGGTTAAACCCCACGGTGACGGCTCACAGGCTGAGGCCCCTCCGAACACATGCACTTCATCCGTAAGGTCGAGACACGGCGGCTGGGAGGGGCGGCGGCGAAAGCCCATTATTCACTGTCACTGGCAGAACGACGCTGTCCTTCATCTCCCCTCTGAGGATCAATGCCAGAGCTCCCAGAGCACATTTCATAGCCCTGGTGCAGTGAAAGTCTTCAGAGCAAAATCTCTTCACAAAGCCCCAATTCTCCCAGCTGTCCCTGCGGCTTCCCTCCTAAAGCCTCGCCGCCGCCGCCGCCGCCTCCTCCATCCGTGAGAGTGGAGCGTCATGACGAGCGCCCTAATCACCGCGATGTGAGACCCTGTGAGTCACGGCCCCTTCGATTGATCCCTTCAGGAGAGTCGACCCTGACCGAGCGAGGCCGACACGATGAACCGTCGCGTCGTATCACAGCCTCGCACAGCGGGAGCAGGAAATGAGCTTCAACTTGACGGTTTCTCTCTTTAGTCTTTTGTTCCCGTCTTGATGCATTTGTCTCTGAATGTGTGTGTGTGGTGAAAGCAAGGAAGGGAGGGGGGGTGGGGGGGCTGCGACAAATTCTAATTCGGCTCCTGCAGCAGCACCTCCATCCCTGAGCTGCTTCATCTGAGGAGTCTCTTTAAAAAAGAGCTGGTGTAACAACACGGGGAAATTAAGAGACGGACGAGGAGAGAGGTCTGGTTGCACAGTAAATCTGCTCGCTGCATCGCTCCGTGAGGGGCAGTGAATGCATCATCCAGCAGATTGTTACGAGTGATTCAGCTTCCATTTGTTTGTTTCTATGCAAAAAAGACTTTGTGGTGGAGTGAACGGCAGGTTTCACACTCAACGCTGTTGGAGTCAAACGTTCCCTCGGTCGTTTTGAATTTCAGTCCAGCTCTGACACACGGAACCTTCTCGACAGGAGGAAATACTCACAACGCAACTTTATCTTTGGAAACTGCAGAATCAGACGAAGACAGAGGAGAGAAAACGCCAGTGTGGAGATAGTGTCTTATAATGGAAGGTTAAATGTTTGACACACACACACACACACCTCTTAATCTGTCTCCCTGACAGTTCGGAGAGTCCCGGCGAGTCGACTCGACAGTCGAGTGTCCAGTCGCGACCTCTCGGCTCACGCGGCTGACGTGAGGGAGGCTGACAGCCCGGCGCGGCTCAGGGCGGCGGCGGGGCCACAGGGGCATTCTGGGAAGAGCCCGGGCTTTTTCCCTGAGTGCTTAGCGGCGAGAGGAGCCGAGCTGCTTACTGTTACACTTCACTCCATCAGCCTGCTTGTCACGCTGCTCCTGCTCAGCAGTTTTTGGTGGATTCATCACGTGCACATGAAGCATCTCAGTGTTTAACGTTCAGAGGCCTGACGCTGGCAGAGCTCATTCATTATCAATGTTTCACACAGGGAAATATCGTGTGATGTCTCCCAGGGAGCGCAAACAAAAGCGGACCATGTGTCGCCACAATAACGCTTGTTTCTGGTCCATGACTTTGACCATCGCCTCTCAGAGAGCAGCTGGCGCCCTCGTCCGACCCGTGCGGTCGCCATGGCGGCAGCTTCACGACAGCGAGCTTCTATGGGGCTTCCTAATGTGGGGGCGGGGCCACCGAGGTGGAGCGAGCGGAGCCAGAACGCCAAAGGAAAACACAGGTGAGTGTAGAGTGGAGGTTCAGGTCAGCGGCCGGAGAGCGAGCAGTTTAAAGTCTGAACACGTGTGAAAGCCGCGAGTGTAAACGGAGCTGAGGCGCCGGTTGAATCTGTTCCTGCCTCAGACACTCTCCATTAGCTAATTATTTCCCTGTAAGTGACGAATGCACGAGTCAGGAGGGGGAGTCCCCGCAGGAATACTGATGAAATGATTCTTATCGTACGTGTGTGTGTGTGTGTGGGTGTGGGGGGGGGGGCTGTGCTTTTTGAAGAGGGGGGGGGGGGGGGGGGGGGCTGTGCTATTTGAAGACGATCAGGCTGGGAGAGTTCAGGAGACGTGGGAGTGAGACGTCAGCTCGCAGGAGGACAAGCGTTAACCCTTGTTCTGCGGCTCTGGGACTGAACCATAAATCATTCCCCGTCACGCGCCGCAGCGTTTCCACCCATTCTGCAGCTCACTGAGGACGCGGCCGCAAATAACGTCACGCCAGGGATCCGGCTGCGTTTGCAGCACTGAGCCATCAGGCGCAGGAGTTTCTTCCACTACAAACACGACAGGTATTTCATCAACAAACGCCAGGTCGTCTGTTGACTTCACTGTCTTCAACGTTAGAGGGAAGCGGATAAACGTGGACGGGCCTGGAGGGAGGGCTGGACGACTCTTTCTCTTTCCTTCTGGCTCAGAATTAATTCACGACTTCATCAAACAGCATCTTCCTAAAGTTTGTTGTTTGTTCTGCCGGAAGCTTTCACACCCGAGACGAGGGTCACGCCAGGGTCACGCCGCTGTGGCAGCGTAACCTCATCAGACCTGAATCTACGAGGAAATGTCTGAACCACCCGACGAGTCGATGACCCCGTTTTATTTCCTCGCCAAAGCCGCCGTTTGCCCGGGTATTTGGCGCTCAGCGGGCGAGAGGCTGGTGCAGCTTCAAAGCTTTAAATCCCTCCTGGAAGAAACATTAAAGCAAATAGATGAAAACGCTTTGTGAGAGCAGCTTCCAGAGGAGCCAGAGGGAGTGGGAGCTGGGAACGTGGAGGAGGAGCTGCAGCGTGACTGTGCACAAACTCTTTCACTTGTAGTAGCACCTCTCTGCCGACCTCAGGCTGGGCCCATCATCTGTTTCCATCAAAGTCGTTTTGAAATGACTGGGCACCCGATGCTCAGAGACTGAAGTGGATCATCGAGGAATAATATCTAATATTCAGTCCCTGCTCCAAATGATTCCGTCCTGTCCTGGACCATGAGACCTGGCTGAAGCTGCTGGAGTGTCAACTCACAGAGACAACTTTTCTCATTCACGCCACAAAGCGTCACCTCTGCGGCCCGTTAGCCGCGGCTGCTAACTGCTCATTGATTGGAATCACTAATTAATTGGAAGTGCTCGGATTGATCGTGTCTCTGTTTCCTCTGTCACCAGCTGCGTCCCTCTCTGACACGCCGGGACCACGTGTGACTCTTGGGTTGATGCACTTCACTGAATCGAGCTGAGCCGCGTTAATGACACATCACAACCTGTAAACTGTTGAAGGAACAAAACCAAACCGAAGCAGTAATAAGCAGCAGAGCCTCTAACGAGACGCCACCGCCAGCGTTTGCTTTTCTATTCCGCCGACTTCACATCGGCGAAACGAAGCGGCCACGTCCGCTGGCTGTAACGCAGCTGCAGAAAGAAAAAAAACCCGTCCAATTTCACAACTTATTAGGCTGCGCTAAATTGTTTTCATGCTCGGCAAGTGGCCGGAGCCATTACGCTGCGAGAGAGAACGCGGCGGCGAGCGGCGTGCCGGCGACGACAGGGACGACGCGTCCGGCAGCGTGGAGAGGAAACACACGAGGGACGATTGCGTTAGGAACACATGGTTAAACACACACCAGCGCGCTCGGCCTGGACCAACAGAAACACGGATTGTTTTACAAGATGCTGAAAAACTCCCTGCGGCTCATCACCAGTGACCTCATGACCACGCCTCCGAACCGTGAATGATTCCACTTCTCTAGTTTGACCGTCAGATGAACTGCTGCAGAGATGTTTATCAGTTAACCTCTGTAATATTCAAGGCTCCTGAATTTTAATGAGCAGCCTGACAGGAAAGGGTACGCTGCTTAGGATATGGAGCAGGAGGAGGAGGAGGAGGAGGAGGAGGAGGAGGTGGGGGGGGCATCAGGCGCAGTATTTCTCGGTGTAAACAGACGATGGGTGTCAGACTGTCAGGACTGAGGCAAGTAGAAAATCCCCCCCGCTACGTTTCCATGCCCAATTATCTACCCAGGAAAAAAAAAAGTGACATTTGCTCGACGCCCGGGAGGAGGCGGCGCGGCGAGGAGACGGACCCGGGAGGACGCCTGCATACTAAGCTGAAAAACTGGAAGCGCAGAGGAGGCGCCTTAATAAATCAGCCGGAGAAGGTCAGAGATTCACTTGTCGGAAGTGCGGTTTCAGGAGGTCGGCTGAACTCAGACGTGTCCGGGGGACGGAGACGCAGCTTTTAAAGAATCAACTGAAGGTTGGTCTCATCAGCAGCTCGCTGTGCTCGGTTCTACTGGGGAGACAAGGAAACGACGTCGGGAGCTGGTAAATGAAAACAGAGACAGGACCTTTGTGAAGTTTAACATCAACTCCTCGTTGGACAGATGAATTATTCTGTGAAGGTCACTGGAGGTCACACCGAGCCACATTCATCCAACATCAGGGGACAGAGGACGGAGCCAAGGACCCTGACGGGGGTCGAACCACTACCCTCCTGGTTTGAAGCAGCTCAGCTCTCAGACATGATGCTGTCGTTCAGTCAAACACAACAGAGTGTGTGTGTGTGTGTCCTGTGGCTCTCTGTGTGCGCCTGCTTCTTTTTTTTTTTTTTCCAGGAGCAAAGAATGACAGGCCTGACCCGACCTCACCCTCCGTGCTGACAACACGACTCACGCCTGCTGCTGGTGAGTGAATTTGGCAGATTTCCCCCCAAACTGTGTCAGATACCTCCAGACAACCTCCACCGCTCGGCGCCGCAGCCGCAGCGGTTCCAAAGCCAGCAGCTTTCTCCTTGAATCAGGGCGCCGATATGACGAGGACGAACCCGGGGAGAGCAGGGAGGTCACAGCGCGTTAGAGTTACACTGAGCGGAGGAGTGAGAGTAGACGGACGTGGCACCATCGACCAGCTCATCCTGCAAACACACTGACCCTCCAGAGCCCTGCTGTGCTGATCGGCCTGCCCAGCGTCCAAAACAATCCATAAAGTTTTTACTGCCCTCGGCTGGCATGCACAGCTCTGCTTAATATTGGTAGTTTCCTCTGTGGTGGCGTGCCCCCCCGCAGCGCCAGTCGATTCCTGAGGAAACGGCGCCCTGTGCTAAATATTTGATTTCTGACGCCGAGCGTGGAAACGGAATATTTCTGAGCGGTGGTTAAATATCAGCCCACTTTTCACAGCGCGTGCTTCTGCAGGGACCGCTCCCACTGTAACGAGTCAGCGCCGACGTGACGGCCGCGTCTGACCCCGGGCCACGCCATCGCCACCGCCACGCCGGCTGTAATTGAGCTTGTTAGCTGGAGCTGAGCAGAGATGAAGGGACGCTGGCTCAGTGTGAGGCCGGCTGGGACGTCACGGCCGCTGAGCCGGTCCCACGCTTCACTGAGCTCACAGAGGAGAGCGGAGAGACACTGCTCGTGCTTCATCCTCATCCTCATCAAGCTCCTCCTCCTCCGCGCTGGACACGTGTGATGGCTGCCAGTTGCCCAGAGGTAGTAATCACACTGACTCACATGTGCTATTGATCACAGACTGTGTGAGTCGATGGCACAGTCCACGTCCAGCATGGGGGGGGGGGGGACGCTCGTCCCCGGCGTGTCCATCATCGTTTCATCCAGACGTCAGAGCTGCTCCGAGAACTTTCACTGGACCAGAGGGTGAAAGAAAGAAGTAAAAATAACACTCATGATGGCATTTAATGACCTGGTGTTTTCATGTTCTGCCTTCGTTACAA
This sequence comes from Pseudorhombus dupliciocellatus, assembly GCA_016785235.1. Lineage (NCBI taxonomy): Eukaryota > Metazoa > Chordata > Actinopteri > Pleuronectiformes > Paralichthyidae > Pseudorhombus > Pseudorhombus dupliciocellatus. The sequence continues at coordinate 192,891 of JAFBJW010000086.1, forward strand.
ACCTCTGAATGTTACACTAGACTTTTGTAATATTGTTCATCAACACGGACATATCCTCCATGACTACCCATGATGCATCGCTGCGTGACTCATTGGGGAAGGAGGGCTCTGTCCGTGCACGTGCGGCTGCCGCCACAACTTTAATCAGAAAATCCACCGGGTCGTCTTCACGCCAGCGGGAGGAAATTAATTTCAAGTTACACCGCGTCTGGAAGAAACTCAGAGCCTGAGTTCTGATGTTCGCTTGAAGCCCCGTGTCCATCATGTGTGGGCGGCCCTCTTCTGAAGGTCGCTGGCCTCTGATTGGCCGAGGCCAGGGTTCGTCTCCTGGGTCCCCTGGACCACCAGCCCGGTTTAGGATTCGATGACTGAACGGCCCTGGATCGGAGCCCTGTTGTCGTGTCACCATGGAAACATGAGCACAACCTGTGTCTCATCACTTCATCAGAGTCGCAGTGAAAGAGGATCCGAGTGGTCACTGCTTCTTCATTTCCGTCGATAGAGATCATCACCAGTGTTTGTTTTCCCTTTGTCGGTTCATTGATGAGAGAATCAATGGAAGATCGTTAGAAAAACAAATAAAGTGACGACTGAGCGCTGCTGCGCTCTGACTCCGCCCCCTCACTCGTTCTTCAAGCGACACGCGATCTCTCCTGCTTTGATTTTTCCATCACGGCCGACATCGATCCTGAACCGACATGTTGCTGTCAACTACACGCACGGCTCCACGTACCTGCTCACGTGCACGCTCGCTCCCCTGGCGTGTGTGTGTGTGTGTGTCCTGCTGACACACAACGCATCAATTTAGCGTCGACAAAGAAATCTCTTTCTATTTAAAAGCCATCACTTTGTCCCCCTCCTCTGACTCCTTCCTGCAGCGCCCACCTCCTGCTCCTCCCCTTCGCTCGGCGTCTTCCTCAGCTTTAACCAGCCAGAGGCAGACGTGTGTGTTCCTGCTCCTGAGGCCAGGGAACAGTGAGAGGAGCGAAGCTGTTTAACGCTGACATGGTCACATGGTTCACGTGGCCTCATCATGTGAATTCATTACGGTGCAGGCTCCAGATATGGGTTCTAATCCCACTTTATCTTCAGCGGCCGACCCGAGGCCGCGCTCCCAGGAGCAGGTCCCAGGCAGAGCAGTTTGTTAACAGCTCTAATTTCCTCTAGTTAAAGAACGGTGTTGCCTCCTGCCTGGCGGTGAATGACTGGGCCTCTTGAAAGGAGTCCAGCCAACGGCGTGCGGCGCATAATGCGGCGGCCTGCGGTGCGTGTGCACTCAATAAGAGATGCAGGAAGGAGAGAGAGGAGGAGCTCTCAGTCCGGTCCAGTCGATAAAAGAGAAGCAAGGTCCATTACCTGAGCACACGTCGAGCTCACGCCGCCTTTGTTCTGCCTCCTCCTGCGCGTGTATACGTTTCACACCCGCTCTGTTCCCACGGAGCCACGTGCCGATAACGGCTGTGATTATTCATTTGTGCCGGAGATCTAGAGCCTGGCGATAAGCCGGGGCCCGCGGCACCAGCGGAGGGCCTCAGAGAGGGGCCATAATGGAGCCACTGACCCCTGCAGCGAGCGAGACTCAACGCTCGCCTGCTCCCACTCGGCTTTCTTTCACCGGGCTTATCTGCGGCGCGCCTATCTCACTGTAGCAGCCTGGCGGCGAGCCGGCACGTCCACGCCGCTCGCCGAGGCACAAAAGGAAAGAACCGAGAGGGGGCGGGAGCGGGAGGGAGGGAGGAGATAATCTGGCTCACGGGGAAGACGTGAGGATCTGGACATGAGACGGAGCGTGCGTGATAAACACTCGAATTAAAACAGCGCCGGATCAAAAACCCCTCGCTGACCCGACTTGAACAGCTTGATCTCGTGCACCTGCCTGGCCGCCCTCAGTCACACGCACCTGGAGCCTGAGAGCTCCGATCTCATCCCCTGCACCTGAGACGCGTTTACCACGTTGGCGTGCACCGCGTGCGCCAGGGTGGCGGAACGTGGCGGCTAATCGTTCTGGGAAGAGAAGGTCGTGTTGTGTGGCTGGAAACAAACTGTACGAGCACGTCCCCGGGGTCGGGGGACGGAGGCTGGACGCAGCTGGAAGCTCAGCTCTCTGCACACACACACACACACACACACACTGCACGCATGGAGCCTAATTCATATATTAGAGTCACGTTCTCGTCGTCTGTGGAGGTGAAGCTCATTTCCCTGCATTAGCATTCCGCCTCCTGTTCTTTAATTTCCACCGAGCGCGTCTGTGACCTCCTCTAACAAACACGTCATCTGCGTTATTCCAAAAACCCACTCCAGATTGTGTTTAACAAACGCAAAATGTCAAGATCGGCGCGCAGGTTTAATCAGGGGTGAGTGTCGGCGAGCGCGCAAGCGGCCTTGGGGCAAGTGTTCTGGTCAATCGGGGGATTAGAGGCAGCGCTCGTTTGTTCACGGGGCTGGACCTGGAGGCCAGTGGCCGTGGCGGCGCCGACTGGTCCCACTGGTTTAGTTTTTTATTGTCTCCACGGCATCTGCGTGATTCAAGTCTCCAAACTGACCCCTCAGCAGCGAGTTCTAGTTCACAGCTCCTTTGTCGGCAAACACTCAATTATTCATCCACTCTTTATTTTCCCCATATAACATTTCCACACGCCACACTTTAAATCAGCAGCGTGTGGCTAAAAGAAATCAAAGTTGCCATGGCAACACGCGATCAACATCGGAATGAGATGACAAGCGGCGTCACGCGACCCGTAAAGCCCCAAATCAAATATTGATGCTTGTGTTTTCTGACGGGAGAACTTGGGCATCTCCACAAACTATTTCAGGAGAGTTCCCCTGAAGCACAGCAGCATCGCCTCCATAATTCAGGACGAGAGGAAAACACACACACACACACACACACACACACACTTTCTCTAATTGCCAGGCTGGTTAAAGAACGCAGGAGACGGCGATGTCACAAGCTGCATGAATTTTACATTCGCCGCTGTAATGACTTCACATTTGCTCCGAGACTTTTCGTCTATTTCTGTGCACAATGCCTCGTTTCCCTAAAACAAATGAGACATCAGCGAGTGAATATTTGAATATGAAGAGCGATACGTTGAATTAAGAGCAGGACAGGAAACATGGCTGGCAGACATAAAGGAGAACCTACATTTTAATAATTCATCTCTCACAAATGGAGCTTTTACGACTCGGGAGCAGAGACAGAGGAGCACGCCTCCTCTGTCTCTGCTACTTCATCAGCGTCCCAACGCGCTGGATTGAAGTTGGACAGCGATGCACTGGTCACCCACGGCCCCGCCCTGCCACACACACACACACACACACACACACTAAGAAGCCCGACTGATCTCATCATCGATGACAGCAATTATTTATCCTTTAATCTTAATTTATCTGCCGTTATTATTCTGCTGAGGAGGTTTCTTGACACCGAGCCTCCTCACGTCCATCTGCTGGCCGTGCTGGGACAGTGTGGGGACGAGGACATACTGGGACGGGGAGGACGTCTAGTGGAGAATGAAAAATAAGCCGTCTCTCACGGCCGTCCCCTCGGCACTTAGTGTTTACTGCCTTGTTTATTTCTCTTGGCTGCTGGTGTCCCAGCAATAAGGCCGCGAGGTGCACTTCAGGCCCAGGACTCCGCAGCCAATCAGAACGGCCGGCACGGCGGAATCTGTCTTCCCTCACATTATGTTTCATGGAGTGTGACCCAGCGGAGCCATAGAGGGACGTCCGTTAAGCCAGAACAAGACCTGGAGGTATATTGTGTCTACTTTCCACACAGTTAAACAAACGGCGCCTTGGCAGCAGGACGGCGTCCGGGAGCAGGACAATACGTCAGGGCGGGTTTCTCCGCTCTCTAAGGTTTTTATGGGAGGAGGTGAAGAGGAGGTTCAGATCTCTGCGGAACGGCTCTCGTCTCTTTTCTCGCTGTTAACATTCGCTCAGTGGTCATTTCCTGTCTCCGCTTTGTTCCCGCTCCCGTTTCTCCTCCTCCCCCTCTCTGCCCACCTGCAGCTCGGTGCGTTCTCTCTCTCTCCCTCTCCCTCTCTCCCAGAGGAGCGCGCTCGCTGCGAGCTGCCATCCATCAGCCTTGTCATCGGTCGCTCCGGGGCGGTTGGCGAGGACTGCGTGGGACTCGGCTCATTTCCCTGCTCTGATTATCCCGGCTCCTCCGCGAGAACGGGGCCCTGGCACTCAGGCCTGTGCCGCCTCTTCCTCCTCCTCCTCCTCCTCCTCCTCCTCTTCTCCTTTACCTTGTGCAATCACTGTCCTCTCACTTCGCCTCGTCCCTTACAGAAGTGCACGTATGACGCACAGCCACGTTCGCGCTGCGCCGACGTGCGAACGCACGAACGCGCGGAGAATCTGCTTCAGCTCCCGCAGGACGCCGGAGCGCCGCGGCCTCACGAGACGCGAGGAATAGATTTATTAAAGGAGCGTTTCCAGGCAGCGCGGGATTCCCCGGCGGTTTTACAGCCATCGCCAAACTGTTAAAGACTTTCCTGGAGACTTCTGACGGATAAATAAGTGCGGCTGCGAGCGCCACGCAGGACCCTGCTCCTGTTCCGAGGGACACGTTCTGTTTTTGTGTTTTCTGTCATTTCAAATATTTAGTTCGGCCTCTGGCGTCGGGCGCGAGAGTGAAATGTAGAGAAGGGGAAAACACGCGGTGGGAGAAACCAGGACACGGCTGCACCAGGCGCCAAACATGTGGGCCGAACCATGTGACCAATCATCTGGCTGCGTCCCTCCATCAGACACCTGCTGCTCCTCCTCCATCGGCAGGTCCTCCCCCCTGTCTCCATGTCACACGGGACGAGACAAACACGAGGAGAAATTCAAAATGAAGGGCAGTGTTTGACAAAGCGTGACCTGGAACCAGGGGAGTTTCCCGTTCCGCAGCTTTCCAAGTGTTTCACGCCGCCGTGACAGCCCGGCTCCCCGCAGGCTCGTCCACAGCGCCGAGGAAGCTGATTTGGCCCAGCTGCTCCCGGCGCTGGCTGGCCTACTTTCCCACCCGCCTGAATAACCAGCGCTGAACTCGTGTGGCGTTCCTCCGCCTCCCACCGCCAAGCGTCCCGAAGCCGCTCCTTCATCGCCCCCAGACGAGGGTCCGCTGAGGGTCTGCGTCCTCGCTGTCTACTGGTCACAACCTCATCTGTGGCTGAGTCACCGCCAAGGCCGGGCAGAGCAGGCGGCGGCAGCGAGGGGCGGAGCTTTACACACAGCTCATCTGCAGTTCACGTCTCTCTCGACTCTGACGGAAGAAACGTTTCCCGCACCTGTCTCCTCCTCTCAGAGCACGAGCGACGATGAGGCCCGACCTCGAGATTATTCTGGATCGTTCACACTGAGAGAAAGCGGTCGGGTGGATCGGGAGTCTGGATCCAACAGGGAGAGGAAAATAAATATCATCATGGGGAGGAGCGAGGCCGGAGCGGGAGGGACAGGCGCTTTTATGATGTCACCCTTCATGCAGGCAGCCTCTTAGCAACATCACTGTTGCTCACGAAGCCGCAGCTGATTTTTAAAAACGCCGTCTCACCCAGAGATGCGGCGCTGGGGCTGCAGCGGAGCGAGCGGCCATGACACGTGGGCTGGATGACGGGTGACTGAGTGGGAGCGTGACAGCGAAGTCAGAGCTACTCAACACTGTTATTGTTTCCAATCAGCTCGCGTGTGTAGGCCCGTGGCAGCGCCACAAACGGCTGAGACCCTCTCCTGTCCCGGTCCAGCTGCTCCGCAGGAAATTACGTTGATGTATGCTTTATGAAATGTTCTGTCTGCAGCTGTGCTGCGGCGGAAAATTGCCTGGGAGAAAAGCCCCAGTCGGCTACAGGTGAATTAAAAAGAGATGAATGGCGTGTGGGGAAACAGGAACAGGGGCTGATGGGTAATCTATCCTGACTGAGGTTTAAATATAGGAATAGAAAAGTTGCAGAGCAGGCAGGAGACTGCACCAACTTTTTACACTTAATGAAACTGGTGAAGCTCTGTAGTTTATATTAAAGGTGCATGAGAGATAAATGAACCTTCAACCCGTCACGTTCTGTTTGGGGTCAGTGTTTCCACCTGTGATCGGCCTCCGAGGGGAAACCTTCCCGCTTGTCATCAGCTTCAGCCGATGCTGTGGTTCAGATTCCTCCTGAGAAGCAGTGTTTGTCTTTTATGATGAAAAGAGGTGATCAAAGCCCGTTCTCTGTCGTTTGTTTATGTCCCCGGGCGGAGCCCAGCGCACGTCAGGCTGCTTTTATATCCGACGATATACTTCAGTGATTAACGGTGCCGACGGAGCAGTGTCTGTTAAAGGCTCACGCACAAATGAGCGTGCACAATAACCACGACAACAAAGGGAGGCTGATGGCGAGGGCTCAGAGTCTGGAGCCTCCGACTCATTGTGATGCTTCACAACAACACGCTGACACAAAATGATGACAAACTTGAAAAGTTGAAAAAGTAGAGCAGGGAGGTGAAACTCTGACAGCTCGTGTTCAGGAGCGCTCCGCTCGCCGAGGGACAGGCGGGTTCAAGGCCCATTGGGATTTGAGCATTTAATTGGTAAACATGAATTCAGCATGACGGCGTAAGAGGCTCACACGCACACGATTTACTGCTCCACATACAAACAATCAAATCTCCCGGCGATCCACCACTGACACTCGCTAACCTCTGGAATGAGGTTTCTAAACACGCCCATACATCACCCACGATGCACCGCAACACGGAGGAGCCCGCCGGGGCCTCCATCAGGCTCGCTCCATCGCCCCGCCAGGACGCCAGGATTGATGCGGCGAGGAGGACGCTCAGGAAGACGGCAGCAGAACAACCGTCGGGCAGAGAGGAACCCCGGAGAGCGACCGACCGCGGGCGGGAGAAGGGTTCGGGACGGGGGGGCGGGAGCAATGATTGATGCTTTCACAGCTCGGCTTCCAGCGGAGAGGAGGAGAGAGGACGACGGTGGAGAAAAGGATTCATCCTGGACCTTATGCTCCAGCATTCGTTGATGCTTGATACGCAGACAAATGAACGAACCGAACAGAACGTCACCTCCCGTTAAGACTTCTTTTCTTTCGACGGCCCCTCGCGTTCGCTGCCTCGTTTTCTGCACACTCACATCGGCTCAGTGTGACTCACTTGAAGCGAGCGCTCACGGAGCAAAATGCAGGTCAGGACGAGAGATGCTGCCGCCCCCTGATGATGATGATGATGATGCTGATACATTCATGGGTGAGAACACGCCAAGAGAACAAACAGTATTTTGGAATCCACGGCAGCAGGGAGGGACTGATGGATTGTGGGTACTGGGGAGATTGACTACCCACTCTGGGAAGTGTGGGAAAATGGAGCTGGAGGCTGAGGATTATCTCCTGCGAGTGTGCACGGAGCAGGAGCCGGCACGGCGTGGTGTAGGTGTGCATTAGCAAAGGTGAATGAGTCCCTGGCGTCGCAGGATCTGCAGGAGCGACGCCCTCGGCCGGGCGCTCGTATTTTGCTCCCGCTGTGAGTTCAACCCTGATCTGGACTTTCAGTTTTTAGAAATGAAACAGGGCTGGGCGCCGCATCAGAAACTTCAAACACTTCCCCCAGCATCAAAGCCGCGAGCGCACACATCAGTGAAAGTGAACTGGTTTGGATCCACGACAGAAAGGACCCTGAAACAAACAGAGACTGGAAGCAGCAGCTTCCTCTGCACGAAGCAGACATCTTTATAAGAAGCTTCTGCATCTGAAGATTGAAGATTATAATCTGATTCTAATCTGTACGCTGGCCTCTCCGTCCAACACTTCCTCTCTTTCCAGGTCACTTCAAGCTCAGAAATGTGTTTCTGAGACTGGGTGCACGCAGACGCCTGTTGAGCGGCCGCGTCGCCCTGGCGGTGAATCATGGGAGCGATGATGCAACCGGTCCAAACAATGCGTCTCTGTCTGCCGGACGCAGAGCAGGTCCAACCAGCCGGCGGTGGAGCAAACACGCACGGGAAAACCTCCGAGGATAATCACAGGCTGCCATCGTGTAATCCACATGCATCACACCACACTGTGTAAACAGAGGGAGCAGACTCCGCCTTGAGGGGGAGGAGCCACTGTCACTTTCAGCTTCACCACATCAGACCATAAATGAATAGCTGCAGCACTTCTCAGAACCAGAGTCCTGGACACCTGGAACGCTTCCTGCCGGCGCCCTGGTGAGACGTGATTCACCCTGAGCCAGTGGGCGCGTTGGGGCTGTGTCTCCGCCTCCCTCTGACCCGGACGCTCCCCCGCTGCGTTCCTCAGACGTCAAAGACGAACTGCGGAAAATCCCCAGACCTGCTGTCATTTCTGAATTTCAGAGACTTCCTCTTTTCCGCTGGTTTCATCATCCTCTTCATTCCCTCTGCTTCAGTTTGTTTACGCGATCGATGCCCACGCCGCGTGCACCACACTAATCGATGCGTCACCGCCTGCACCACGGAGCATCATGACACAACCTGCACGATCGCACCTGGGAAAACAATAAGCAAATGTCTTCGCCCGGGGGCAGTGGAGACATTTTAGACGAGTAACCACAGATCAACAGGATTTTTCCTCCTCCCCTGTGAGAGCAGGGAACCCTGGTTCGGATTTAAAGAGGAGGAGCGAGCCAGCACCAGTTCTCAGGACAGCGCGTCGACAGCGCCGGGCTAAATGTCGCCGTCTTCACCTGTGTGTCACTTTGAGAGCGAGAGTCAGGAGCGGCGTAGTTTCTCAAATGAGACGTCGTTAAGAGGAGCAAAAGGTCATCTCCTGCACTCCACTACCCAGAATGCCGAGCATCCCAATCACTGGCATATTTCGTGGCGCTGTGGCACCAGATGGTTCTCCCCAGAGCAAGGGGCCTAATTTCCCATCACCACCTGGGAACAGCCAGAAACTGACCCAGCACTCAGCCCGTGTTAATTAAATTCTGCAGAGGCACGCGGCGCTCACGCCCGAGGCTCGGCGAGCAGGAGGCGCTGCGCTTGTCCACCTCCACTTCCCTGACCGCTGCATCGCGGTGTGGCCGCGCTCTGCCCCGACTCACTCACTCAGATCGAGCGGCATCGTCTGCGAGATGTTTTTATGAATCATCCCACTGCTGCAGCTACAAATGCTCAGCTCTTAATCTGCGTTTGATCCTTTCAACCAAGTTCCCGCTGCTCGCCCGGAGAGAAGGCAGGTTTCTCTGCTCCTGTCGGAAACACGAAATGAAGATGTGTGTGTGAGACAGCGACAGGAAGACGTCCGACACAAACACAAGTGTCTCAGATGTGGAACGCCGGCACTGATGTTTAAGATTAAATGAGAATCAGCTTTCGGAACCTGCTCGGTTAAATAACGACGGAGGCTGTGAGTCAGTTTCCCAACATGGACGTCAAAGACACGTCCTGACCCTGCTGGCCTTCACGTGTCAGTCACACACACACACACAGCAGCATCAGACCTCGTCCCCTGACTCCCAGTGCAGCGCGAGGAGGGAGTCAGAGGAGCATGTGTCACTTCCACTCAGTGTCAGGACGTCACGCAGGAGACGGGAGCACGGAGCTCGTGTCTGATCTCAGCTCTGTTCGTGCACAACAAAGTGAAACTGCAGGAGTGTAGTAAGTGTTTAAAATAACACTGGAGGATGAGCGTGGGGGGGGTGCGTCAGTCATCTGCCCGGCTGCTGGAATCTTCAGTTGACTGATGAAGTGAAGAGCTGTTATCTCTCTCAGTCGATTACTGCTCGTCTGAGTGAACCTGTTGATGAGCGGCTGCGTGAGGCGGCCGTCACCATGAAGCCCCCCCCCCTCCCACCCCACCATCGATGCCCAGCAGGATCTGCCTTCAACAACACCGCTCTCAGACCTGAGATGACAGGAACACAGGCTCGTCGGGGGGAACCGTTCGAAACAGAAGTGACGAAACCTCGTGAGTGACTGGACCAACATCCTCATTCCTCCCCGGGACCAGAGTTACAGTCAGGCCAGCGTTTCACAACCCATCGATAGCGTGACTCATGCACAGTTTCAGAAGCACCTGATAGCGTGAGTCAGTTTGATTGTGCGAAAGAAAACTAAATGAATTGTAGCAGGATCGAATTCTCTGAGCGACAAAGCATGTTTGAGCTAAAGATCGGAGCAGAAACTTCACGAGGGAAAACTGAACAAGCGCAGATCACATGACGAGACCAGGAGGAAAACATAGAGAGAAGATCCAGACAGATGTGTTTTAGGATCCAGCGGTTCATAAGAAATAATAATGTGATTTAATGTCGGTTGTCTACAAATCATTGTGGTGTCAACCTGAAAGCTGAGTCGTTCTGCTTCTGTGCAGCAGAAATGAGAAAAAAAGGACGTGAAATCAAAAGTGAAACCAACTCTATGAAGCGCAGGATGAAGTTATGACTGACAGATGACGTCACAGCCCATCTGACGCCGTCTGACTGTTGAGGTGTGACTAAACAAACAAGCTCCATTTCCGAGCAGCCACCTGATGTACAGTCATCGCTCCACGGCCCCGCCCTCCACCACGGCCACGAGCGGCGTGAGAGAGAATCGAGCACGTCTCACTGTTCACGCCGAAGACGGTCCCGGGTCTGAACGTCCACAGGTCTTTGAATCTGGGCCACACAGGCCGACCTGCGGTGAACGAGAGGATTTATCGTCTTTGTTCTCTGCAGCTCCCTCGTGTTGCCTCTTGCTAATTCCTAATCGTAATGAGTAGCAGATAAGCACAAGTGTTAATTAAAGAGAGCTGCATGGTAATTATATCTCTGAGGGACCTGCGCCGCCTCCTCCTCCATCCTGGTTTCTGCTCCTGCTCACAACACCACCGCACTTCTCTCATTATCTCATGGAGACCCAGAGCTTCACCTCCTGCCTGACAGTGGGAGGGGATGCACGGTTCAGCGACACTGGTAATAAAAGCACCACCCACCTGTGAAAGCACCGTGAAGCATATGAAATCAAAACCAATATTTCAACTTGGAGGGAAACTGGAAACGGATGCAGCTCATAAAATTCATATTGGTCCCAAAACAACTTGACATCACGGTCACCGATCACCGCCGAAAACAGGTGGGGGGGGGGGTGCACGGAAGAATCCATCACGACCACGCTGCCTGCACGGGCGCTCGCGCTTCCACCAGAACCGCAGCAATCTGTCCGCTCATCTGCGAGCGCGCCCCGAGGAGGGGGAGGGCCGGGCGGAAAACAATAACAGAACAGACAACAAAAGCCTTCGCCAGAACCGTGTGGGTATGAAGTTGAGCTTATTAAAAACCACAGTGGAAAACAAGCATGCGAACACCCTCCTGCAGGAGACACAATAAAGCATGGTGTGAAAGACGGCGAGAGGAGACGGAGGAGGACGCCCGCTGCTGATTTAATAGGCCGACCGCAGGAGGACGTCCACTTCCATTGTGTCGTGTCATGTGTCCTCGGGGAAGGTCACAGCAGATGACGGCAGGAATCAAAATCAATGGGGATTCCACGTTGAAACGCTTTGGGGAGGAAGAGCAGGAGGACGGCTGCTGACTGAGGGCGGAGGATAAACGGTTTGCGTTTCTATTCTTTGTGAAATACTTGACCCCACCGCCCTCCTCGCTGTCATCGCTCTCCTCATCTCTCTCATTATGTCTCAGCAGAACACCAAAGCACTCGGCGATAAACAGGATTCTGTTTCTCATGTGTTCCTTTCACTTCCTGTTTACGCCAACGGCTCGTCTCCACCTGTCGACAGTGAACTACACAGCAGGTGTGACTGGTTTCAGAACAGAGAGAGGCTCCTGTCATAATACACATAAAGACTCAGCTCATTAGTCAGAGTACGGACGCGTCACCAGCGGTCACTGGGTCTTGAGGCTGCTCTCTCCCACCTTTGATTAAATATAGACGGAAGCTGCCTCCTGCACAGAGATGAGCACACACACGAGCGAATGTTGGATTAATACGCGATTGAGGATGGTTAATTATTCAACCCCGGGCCTGAGGATTCTATTTGAGTTATGATGTTTTAATGAGACGGTCTGGAGTCAGCGTCTCCTCTGACTCGTCCTCGTTGTGCTTTCCTGACTGTCACAGATGACATCATGCTGTTTCAGGGTGAGCGCAAAATTGTAGCCTCCTCTGCACCATCAGGAAATGATGTGATGCACGGAGGAGGAGGAGGAGGAGGAGGAGGAGGGATTGCACACTCTGCTCCTCATCCTGTCTACAGATGACGAGCACAACTGTTCCTCAGCTCCAGTTTCAGTCATGCGTTCATTTTCATCCCGGGCTAAATACCAACGTCAAATGAGGCGGCATGACAGCACGTTTGGGCTGTGGAGGATTAAAACGGGTCACAAGGACCAGTCTGATCTGCAGAGCTGCAGCCATTACTGCTGGGATCAATGGAAGGGAAATATTTTGACAGTCACTTAATGGTTTTATGGATTTTCCAGAGCAAAGATGGCCCAACGTTCCCTGCTGCTTTGATTTCTGAAACGATCAAAATGACCTGCAGTTCCCCTGCCGTGAGAAACAGAGACGTGCTGCTGGTCAAGCCTGAGACTCTGGAAGGCCTCAGTCCTTCTTTAGTTGATGCCAGATGACACAAGTCTAACCTGCGTCCACGTCTTTGATCAAGGGGAAAGCTACGAGAGCTGATTCAGATCAAAACAGAGCTAAATTCTTCTCTCCTATTCAGACTTTGCAAGAATTTTTCTGTTGATGGAGAAAATTGGCATGAGGAGTAAGTTTGTCTCTGATACAGAGCTCTGGATAAGAGGCTGAGCCTTCACCAACAACACAATGCAAACACAAAGGCTGCTTCTTCTGCAGAGTCACGACACACACGCGCACACACACACACACACACACACACACTCTGTCGAAAACAGTCATTACTGTCAGCATTCCTCGCTCCTTCTGACAACACAATGGCTTCAAAGAAACAAAGGTTGGTGCTTGTCTGATCTTTTTTCAACCGTACACATCTGCTCTGACTCCTGTGGCTCGGGGTCTTTTGATAACTCACACACACACACTGAAGGGTCTGAAACCAGAGGGTAATAAATATCATAACAAATAAGACACTGTCCAGGCCTTTTACAGGAGGCACTGAGCGGACCTGGGGATGAAGATGTTGGAGCACGTCGCTCCTGAAAACACTGAGGTGCACGCTGCAACACGTGGACGTGCACTGGAGATGAGCGTGCGTGTGAAGGGGAAACTGACAGTGAGCACCGAGGTGACAGGAGGACAGCTGCCTCTCGCTCTGCTCTTACCGCTGGAGTTCTTGCCGCAGATGAGGTGCTGGTGCGGCTGCAGCAGCCCCCACACCTCCGAGTCCCCGCTGATGGCTTGCTCCAGGGACTCCAGCGTAAACTTGGGGACGCCGTTGTCCCTCTCCAGCAGCGCGCTGCGCAGGACGCGGCCGAGCACCTCCCTGAACAGGCTCTCCATGCAGGCGGTGAGGTAGATGGCAGCGTGCTCGTGGATCCGGAGGGCCACCCGGCTATCCGCCATCCACCTGAAGAACTTCCCCACGGAGAAGACGAGCCCGCAGCGCGCCGACTTGCCGCGGCTGAACTTGTCCCCGGTGCTCATGTTGTAGAGGGACAGCGCGCTCAGGGCGGCCGTGATGCAGTGGACGGAGATGGTCCAGGACAGCACCACCTTGATGGCGCTCTGGATCTCGTGCTTGGTGCACTTGGCGTAGCGCAGGCTGAGCCGCTGCGCCTCCCGGGCCACCCGCACCAGCGCGCGGCCGATGAGCGCGGACAGCCGCGCCAGCACCTCCGGCGGCGGGCTCCCCAGCAGCAGCTCCTCGTCCCTCCTCAGCGCGCCCTCCACCTCGGCCAGGCTCCATGGCACGTCCTCCAGCTCGGGCAGCTTGGCGCACTGGCCCGAGCACTCCAGTACGTCGGTGTCCTCCGCCAGGACGGTGTTGACCGTGTCCAAACTGTTCTGTCTGCTGTGCATGGATTCCGTCAGATGCCAGCAGTTGCCCCCATGCGCGATGGACGGGTGCGTGTCGGAGCAGCACAGCGACACGCTGGAAGACCTGACCGAGTCCGCGGCTCCACCATAACCAGAATCAAGCGTTAAATCCTCCAGCGTCCTGACGACCGTCTTACTCTTGCCTGCCATAGCTGCGCCGCATGCTGTTGGGTCTGCTCGCTCCCCCAGTCAAACGCCACAAACTGCTCTCGGCGCGTCTCCTCGCCCAGTAATCCCAGTCCAGTGCGCGGCGCCGCAGGTCCTCCTTCTCCGGACCCTCCACGCTTCCCCGTCTTCGGTCTCCTGCTGTCCACAACTTCACACGAGTAACCTGAGCGCGCGCACGGCACCGAGGAGCGCAGCGCAGGCACGGCTCTGGCGGAGAGGCGGAGCCCGGAGCCCAGCGGGCTCCAAGCAGCCAATGCGCGTCTCCAGTCGCGTTGATTGACAGCAACAACACCTACCTGCTGCCTGGGAGCGGAGGCAACCTGCTGCTGGAGGAGCAGCCGCAGAACACGCGCCCAGACATGGAGGCTGCTGCAGTGAGCTGATGGAGGACAGGAGGAGACAGGAGGAGCCCCACTGAGGCGGCACATGGAGCCGATGTGAACTCCTGACATGTGTGAAACAGTTTCATTTTCACTGTCCAAATCAAATGAGTCATCACAGCACACCATCTGTCCATCTGTCCATCAATCTCTCTATCTAGGTCCAGCAGAGACAGGTTGTCCCCCTCCAGAGGTCGTCCCCCTGGGGTCGCGCTCGTGCTCATTCTGAGTCTGTTTTCAGAGACACGGTGCAAGCCGTAATCTCACGTCCTCATAAATATTTGAGTGTCTGCAGCACATGTCTTTGAGGCCTCTCCAGCGAGCGGACCTTCTGCTGGGGGGGTGGGGGGTATCACTGCGGCGTCATGTTGTTGATGTTGTCGAGCGACTGATCCTCCATAATACAACATTTGCGGAAACAAAGAGCGAGTGAGATGAATTCAGAGGACGTGCTGAGAGGAACAGTTGGTGGATTGATGATTCATCCTCTCTGCCGGGGCTTCTCCTCGTGCGTCTGAGCTGGACCGACCATCTGTCCTCGCCGCCTGCCAGGCCACAGGCCCTTTCATATTTTCTTCGCATGACACTGCACTATCGCCCGAGCCAACACTGGGGGAGGCACTGGGAGTCTTGCTCTCGTTGTTTGGATGATCAACGATCATGATGGATGTTTCAGAGCAAAGTGTTCCAGATCGTCTCTGTGGAGATGCTCCGCAGGAACTCACAAATATCCATCAAGGAAGACTGGACCAGTAGGATATGGACTCATTTCACCAGTGAGGCCTGCTACAGTTTTCATTCTTGCATGACCTCCACAGAGAAGACCAAAACGAATTCTTCTCCCTCTGGACGAGCAGATGTCTCCGTTCCCTCGTCCTGCCCTGCAGACCTGGTTCGGTCTCAGGCAGTGTGTCACTGCTGATGCAGTGCAGCAGATCTACTTGATGACTAAACTCTGGTGAGAGCCGTGGAGGTGGGCCGCTGCCGGCTGCTTCTCTACGTGCTCTGTGGTCCTCCACAAGCTTGTCCTTACTTATCAAGCCTTGGTTGCCTGGTAACAGCAGACGGATCATGAGTTTCCTGGCAAGATGATAGATTGTTTGTGTTTTGCCAGGAAAGGAAAAATATCACATGGCCACGCTTCACGATCTTGTTTTTTGTTTAGTTTCCAGATTTATTGAATCATGTATTCTCAGATTTGCTTTATTCCAGGCCTGTTTTTAAGTACAATTCTCTGTCTCTGAATTTGCACAGTGATCGATTTTTATTATTAATTATTATAATGAAACCTGTTACTTTTTTGTTTTGTTTTATGTTTTTTTTTATTATCAAATTAAATCAGATTTAAAGGACACTTCCAAAATATAGTTCAATAATAAAAAACAGCATCAATAATAGAGCATGAAATGGAAACAGAAATATTCATTCTTTATATTAATCTGCAGTAAATATAGTACAATGTCTGCGGTACATAAAGTTATCAGCTGTCGAAACAATGTGTTGTTGTGGTGCTATACTGCCACTTAGTGGCCAGAACATAGTACTACACCCACTCCCCCAACCGGCAGCTCATGTCTTGCATAATGACAAGTGATTTTTATGTAAGAGAATATTGTGACGCATCTGTAAATAAAAGCAAATTGAAAGACACACGTTCATTTAAACATTTATGCTGCTACATAATTAACACGTCCCTTCGTGAATATTAATTGACAATGAAGGAAATTATACTTTTAGAACATTTTGACTCCATGAAAATGTTCTAAAACCATGAACATTTCTTTATTATCGAGCACAGAGAGGTCCAGTGCTTCATGGAGGCTGGGACATGGGACATGGACATGGAAGAGAAGACATGAAATAGAATACTTGAACTTTATGTAATTTTATGGTTCACACGAGGCTATACTTTTACTTTAGCTAAAGTTCGGCCTCCTGCGCATGTAGGGCATCTCCTCTGCTTCAAGTTATGACACACACACGCACGCACGCACACACACGTGAGCCCCATCCGCTCATGCTCGACAAATGTGCTCATCCGGGTTCTTCGGGGGTAAACAGTCAGAGAGCTCCTCGAGGTTTTAATGCTCTGCTTCATTTTTCTTCTAATTCATGTGTCATCAAAGTCCAGGTTCACATTCTGTAGAAATATGAATTCACACAATTAACTTTTAGAATAAAAACTTTTCACAGGGAGGATAAAAAAGTGAAGCTGGTGTTTGTCAGAGTGCTGTTTTTCAACGGGAATCGAGTGAAGGGACTCGAACATTGACCGTCTGGGACTCCCGTCTAATCGAGGGCAGCGGCCGCACGCTGCAGAAACGTGACCACGCTCGTACACGCACCCAGCGACATGGGCCAATCACAGGCCGAGCAGCCGTGTGCGTCACCGGTGGGCTGGGTCGGAGCTGTGGCGTGCGGCGGGTGGACCAGCGGCTGATCTCTGCCGAACTATTGTTGTCAACGCGACCTCGCGGCTCGAATCCTCCTCTGGACGACTGCGGACACGCGTCCCACGGACCGCGGAGCTGTTGTGACCGTTCACGGAGCGTTCAGGTGCCGCTGGAGACGACGGCTCCGCCCGGGAGCCACCGCCAGGATCCGTATTTACATAACCAGCTTCTCCGGGAGTCGAGCGGGGTCGTGGCCGCCGTGTCCCCCGCCACCCGAAGCTGATTCCAGGCTGTTCGCCGCTCGCCTTGGCCGCAGAGAGACCCTCGGTCGTATCGCGAATTCGCGTCGTTAAATGTTAATTTAGTCGTTTTCCTCCATTTTGACAATAACAAGTTATACAACCAGCCGGGCTCCTCCGCTCTGCGCGGTCCTAAAGCCCGCCGGCTCTCCCGCCCTCCGCCGGACAGCGCGCAGCCTCCCGAGGCCAAATGGTTCAGCAGCCGGCGGTTTACACGTTCTTCGACATTATGGAAAAGGTTCTGCTAGAGCAAGGTTAATTTAAAGAGGAGTTCATTGAAATTACTGCAGACACACACAGAGAGAAGTTAGCGCACGGACTCTGCGTCGCCAGGGACAGAGGAGGAGGACAGAGACACTCGGTCACTGAGGAGATTCAGAAAGGGGACTCGTCCAGTTGAGTAATGGTCATTAATACGATCCACTGGTTCAGGAAGGGCTTGCGGCTCCACGACAACCCGTCCCTCAAGGAATCTCTGCAGGGAGCGGATTCTGTCCGCTGCATCTACATCCTCGACCCCTGGTTCGCTGGCTCGTCCAACGTGGGGATCAACAGGTGGAGGTGAGACACCTGCATGCACGCTCCAGGTCAACAGCTGACACATGCACTTGCCGCAGGGCTGCATGCTCTTCCTGCCACAAATAGGTAGGACATGATACATGTTCGGTTGTAGGACCACAGGTGAGTGACTTGAGGACACTTCATGGCAAAGCACAGGCCTGGGTTTGATATTGGGAGGTTGGTCAACTGTCAGGGCTCAGTGTCTCTGTTGTGAGGACACTGGGTCTTCCCCCTCTTGTATGATGGAGTTTGGATTGTGGGTGGAAACAGATAATGTCTCCTTTGTCTGGAGAGACCTTTGATTCACAGTTTGAATTTGGATTGAAATGCTAATTTAACCAAACCAGCAGAAAATGAAGATGTTTTGGGTCAGATAAGGAAGCTTGTGCTGGTTTCAGAATCTCTCGTTTGTATCGATAATCCTCGGGGTGTGAACTTCTGTCCGGCTAAAACTAGACAAGTGACAATGTCTCCTTTCTCTGTAGAACCTGTGAAGTGCATGAAACAGAGATATTAGAAGATAAACCGCATTAATAAACATTCAGCTTCAAGGATTTTGGAGGCTCACAGATTCTGTTGTGATGCTTGTTGTTGTGAAGGATGACTGACAGCAGGCTTCAGACCTCGTGCATGTGGCAGATAATCCGGAGCAGCCCTGTGGATCAGGGGCATTCTTCAAATGCCACTGTAAGTGAAGCTAGTTCAGAGGAAAGTCTTATCGGATGATGATATAAAGATCATTTGGAAATTGATGAAATACTTTTGGGTGGAACTCTGTTCTATCATTACATGCAGCAGAGTGTGAAACTGAACGCTAGCCAAGTAGAAACATCAATTATATCCTCAGCTCCATAATCCCAGAAAGTGCTGGGTGGTGACCTCCCACATCAGTTCTGATATTTACTGAGAAGTGGAGCCGAGTTCAGGCTCATAAACAGTCATTAGATGTGTTGATCCTCATCTTCTCCATGACTTGTTATTATGGTAGTTTTCAGTAACAGGCCCAGGCAGTGATGTCCTCACTAAATCAAGTGCAAAAAGTTTACATAACTAGAGTGTGGGTGTGTGTGTCTTAACGGGCTCATGCACGGAGATAAGAGTGAATGTTGGTGGACTGTTTTTTGACCTGTAACCCACTGGTGCTTTAACCGACCTTGGTTTAAAATCCCACCCAGCTCCTCGTTCACCTCCAGTATTACATGAAAAGTGTCGCTCAGCCTGCCCGGCGGTCGGCGTCGTTGGTCCCCCAGCTGGGGCGCATCCAGATGTTGAATGAAAGGGCTGCTGAGGGTCTGGGGCCAGGAGCTGTCTGGCTGTTTCCTCTCCTGCTGTGTGGCCTGCTTTCTGAGCGCCCATGCCGTCACTGGGGGAGCAGGGCAGCAGCAGCAGCCTGTTACGGAGCGTCCATGTTATGCTTACAAGATTATATAACTAGCCAGTGGTGATGCAGCATTAACACGCGGACAACTCCGTACGCCCTCAGTCCTTCCCTTTATTTCATTTTTCATGGAGTAGAACATGAAATGATAAAACCCTTAATCTGCACACAGAAAAGAAACATGTAGTGAGGGATTACATCGTGTTTCCTGAGAAATGCTCTCTCAATTCTGCTGTTAGACTCCGGTGTAAAAACCTGCACTGAAGCTCTAATTAATATTCAGTGGAGCAGGCATTTCAAATAATGGAGCACTAGAGTATCCTTGAATGTTTAATCAAAGCTGCCGCTGCTGATTCCAACATTACACGTCGCCCAGAGCAGGAAAACATTTCTGATTCACAACGATTTACCAAAGCCGACTGCGTCTCTCAAGGCTGTGTTCAGCTGTGTTCAAGGCTCCTTTTGAGGAAACAGAGCTGCGGCCTCCTGTGAGATCTAATGAGCCACCCCTCCTGAATGAGGAGGGTCAGTGTGCGATCATGTAATCACAGACCACACCCCCCACGCACAAGTAGGTCACTGTGTTAGTAGTAAACCTCCCGTCCTCCTCGCCGCTTCTTTGACCTACTTCTGCTCTCCTGCTGCGGCAGGAGACCACGACCGCCTCCGCTGACTGTGAGCTCTAATCCCGACAAAGCTGCCTCCATCTGACATCCATTTTCACTGTGATTCAGGGAGACGTTTACGTCATGCGACACAAGTTGGCGAGGACGTAATTAGAGAGTATAAAGAGTGTTCAGAACAAGAAGGAGGGAAAGTATGTCTGGAGCAGTAACCCACACACTCTTCATCACCCTGTGTCTGATGAGCTCTGTTCTTAGAGACCAAACTTCTTTCCATTCCTCATGCACCAGGTTTCAGGGAGGGGCTACTGCATTCCTGCCGTGGCTGTTGTGTTCTCCTGGATTACTCATCTCGTTGCTACTCAATGGGCCTTTATTTACCTGGGGACCTGCCAGCTCGGTTCTGATTTGACCTTCAGATGCTCGTTTGTGACGCGAACGTTAACGTCCTGTCATTAATGAACTGGAGGCTTTACAGACGGTTAATAAACAGCAGGAGGAAGAGCTGGGCGTCGTGCACACGGCTGAGTGCTACAGGAAGCCTCCACCGGCGAACTTTGGTTCCCATAACAACAGCACGGGAAGCACCGTGTTACTGCCGCTCTGTCTGTGCGTGTGAGAGATACAGTGTGTTTCCAATCCTGACCCCGTCAACGCACGGCCGCGCCTCTTCCTTATTCACACTGATGATGTTTTAAAGGTGAATTTTCTGATTAATTAGGTTTTATTCATATTATTATGACATGAAACGTGATTCACAAGTGTGTCGAGGCAGGAGGGGGCGGAGACCCGTCGTCCATTTTTAGATGCAGAGATTCTGTTAATTTGTCAGCGTCTCTATTTTCCTGAGAGTGAACCGCTGAGACAAAAGAAAGATGAGTTGACGGTTTGCTGCTGCTGCTGTTCAGGATTTATAAATGTCAGGGAAGGAATCTGCATATTCACATGTCAGCTCTATGCTAATGAGCAGTGGAGTCATGTAACGGGAGCTTGTGTGGCGCTGAATCGGGTCACTGACTTTGGGAGACGCTCTCTGTGCCTGCAGTTTGAGGGTGGGTGGTCCTGATGAGATTTCTTGTTGCCATGTCAAACCCAGCAGGTCTTTGTTATGACGTGCAGGAGGAGGCCGTTAAATATAAAGCCATGGATCCCAGTCTTTGTCGTCAGGGTTTGATAACACCGGCTGGGCTCTATTTTTAACCCCACTCTCATCTGATGCCCCTGCTGCAGGTTCTTACTGCAGAGTCTCGAGGACTTGGACTCCAGCCTCCGTAAGCTCAACTCCCGTCTGTTTGTGATCCGAGGCCAACCCACGGATGTCTTTCCCAGACTCTTCAAGGTGACATGTTTACCCAGCATGCTCTGTCATCTCCCTCTGACGTCACCTCTTTTTAAATCACTATTATCATTATTGTTCACCCCTGCTCTCCAGGAATGGAAGATTTCTCGTCTGTCCTATGAGTATGACTCGGAGCCCTTTGGGAAAGAGCGGGATGCAGCGATTAAGAAGCTGGCCTCCGAGGCCGGAGTGGAGGTGACAGTTCGTACCTCCCACACGCTCTATGACCTGGACAAGTGAGTCGACATGTAACCCACCTGAGACACTACCTGTGCCGTTCTGTCTCAGCGTCCTCCAGGTCCCTGACTCCGCTTTGCTCTTCCCCCTCTCTGCAGGATCATAGAGTTGAATGGGGGACAGTCCCCTCTCACCTACAAGCGGTTCCAGACCCTCATCAGTCGTATGGAGGCAGTGGAGGTGCCTGCAGACTCCATCACCGCCGACCTCATGGGCAAATGTGCTACGCCATTATCCGACGACCATGATGACAAGTTCGGGGTCCCCTCCCTGGAGGAGCTTGGTGAGTGGAGCCAGAGACGTGTAAAGAGACTCAAACATCTGGCCTGAATGTTAATGTGATGATTCTAACATTTCCTGCAGGCTTCGATACCGAGGGTCTGTCCTCCGCTGTGTGGCCGGGGGGAGAGACCGAAGCCCTCACTCGCCTCGAGAGGCACTTGGAGAGGAAGGTAAGACCAAGAGGTTTTGGACGCTCCTCTGCAAACATGAGACCTTGCTGTCAGGTCGTATCTGATCGCTCATCTGTTTCATCAGGCCTGGGTTGCCAACTTCGAGCGTCCCAGAATGAACGCCAACTCGCTGCTCGCCAGCCCGACGGGCCTCAGCCCGTACCTGCGCTTTGGCTGCCTCTCCTGCCGCCTCTTCTACTTCAAACTCACCGACCTCTACAGGAAGGTTCGTCACCTAATGGCTCTCGACTAGTGACACAGATATCGTTTTTAGATCTTGAAGTTGTGGAGGGCAGAATTTGAGCATGAATACCAGCAGATATTATTATCCCCTCTGGCTCCTATTGACATTACGACGGGACATTATGGCTTCTTTGTCCAATTTAGCTCAAAGGACATTTGGGAGAAATGGGGTCAAACTCACCTCCTGACTTCAACTGCACAAATGGATGAAATTTCTCACGGTTTGATCCTCGTCTCCAAACACTAGGTGAAGAAGAACAGCTCCCCTCCCCTCTCTCTCTACGGTCAGCTGCTGTGGCGCGAGTTCTTCTACACGGCGGCCACCAACAACCCGTGCTTCGACAAGATGGAGAGCAACCCCATCTGTGTCCAGATCCCCTGGGACCGCAACCCAGAGGCGCTGGCCAAGTGGGCGGAGGGACGCACGGGCTTCCCGTGGATCGACGCCATCATGACGCAGCTGAGGCAGGAGGGCTGGATCCACCACCTGGCCCGGCACGCCGTGGCCTGTTTCCTGACCAGAGGAGACCTGTGGATCAGCTGGGAGGAGGGCATGAAGGTAGGTCCTGTCTATATAAGTTAAACATTTGAGAGATTGAGAGATGTTCTGAGGCCATCATCCTGGTTTGTCGGTTAACATGAGGCGTGTGTGTGTGTGTTCAGGTGTTCGAGGAGCTGCTGCTGGATGCAGACTGGAGCGTGAACGCAGGCAGCTGGATGTGGCTCTCCTGCAGCTCTTTCTTCCAGCAGTTCTTCCACTGCTACTGTCCCGTGGGCTTCGGCCGACGCACCGACCCCAATGGAGACTACATACGGTGATGAGATACACATCTGTTTGTAGACCTGGACGTCACAGACTTGCTCACTGACCCTCTTCCTCTCCTCACTCAGGCGCTACCTGCCTGTTCTGCGAGGGTTCCCAGCCAAGTATATTTATGATCCCTGGAACGCTCCGGAGGGCGTACAGAAGGCCGCCAAATGCGTCATTGGAGTCCACTACCCAAAGCCCATGGTGCACCATGCAGAGGCCAGCCGCCTCAACATCGAGCGCATGAAACAGATCTACCAGCAGCTCTCCTGTTACAGGGGCCTGGGTGAGGACGCCGGGCCCGCTCCGCTCACACATGTTTAATCTATTCCCTAAAGGCCGGGCTGAGCAGAGAGCGCCTGTAGCATGAAACTCACTGTGATGTCATCCGTGTCCTCAGGACTCCTGGCCACAGTTCCCTCCACCCCCAGTGGTAACGGCAACACCGCTGGCGAAGCCTCCTCAGACGGGATGGGATATCATGCAGAGGCTGCTCATGAGGCCGCGGCCCCGCCCGGTAAGAGACATGCCCCCCTCCCCCCCCCTCCGGCCACCTCGCTCTAAACTAAACTCCTGGAATTCCCTGTTAAGCTACGTCCAGGATCAAGAGCTTCTTCTTTATTTCCACTCCAGGCTATCAGATGCCTGTCCGCTCCCAGGGAGACTGGCAGAGCGGCGTCATGCTTTACCTGCAGGGGGATCAGCAAACCAGCATGGGCACACACCAGCAGGGTGAGCAGCTCGCACCTCATTCTGTCCTGGTCTCTTAACGTCTCAGCTCACTCTTGCTCGTTGGTTCCAGGTTACGCCAGCACCAGCTCCAGCATGATGTGTTACACTCCAGGCAGCCAGCAGATTCCTGCCCCTGTCATTCAGAAAGGTGGGTACGGACAGAACTGATCCTGGTGTCAAGTTTAAATCTGTCTGCCTGATGTCTCAGGCGTTCATAGTTCCGTGTTGTTGTCGTTTCCAGGGCCTGAACACCACTCCACCACTCAGACCAGTGGCAAACGTCACAACGAAGACTCTGGAAATGGCAAAAGCTCCAAACTCCAGAGGCAGAGCACTCACTAGGTTAGTAACCATGTCCGCAGCTCATCCCTCACACAGTCCCCAGGACGGAAATAGAATTCTGAGAGAAAGTCGAAACGTGAAGAGCCTCAACGAGTGACATAAGGCAAACAAGCATTTATCATTATTTTTCATCATCGGTGTCTTTTTCTCTTTTCTCTGTCCCTCCAGACGTAAACAGCCAGAACAGAGCGGACACTTCATTTTCATGAAAACACCACAGCGTTGCATGAGCTCACCTTCAGGAGCAGCATTCAAACACATTCACGAGTCAAACCGGACTGTACATGTTCATTTGGACCGCAGTGACGCTGTGCCCGTCTCTTGGTGAATATTGCTGCGACAAACGTCCATGTGTATATAATGAATTTGCTAATTTCAGCTCACATACAACTTGTACATATTTGAATTTTGTATGTGTGTTTTCTCTCTTTGTGTAGACCCCCCCCCCCCCCCCCCCCCCATAGACCCACTGATCCCCCTTCCCCCCATAGACCCACTGATATATATATTTTTGATATGAGAAATCATTGTGGATGGATTTTTCTTTTTGGAAGATTTTCAATAAAAAGCAAGTGTTTATAGAACATCCATTCCAAAAAAAAAAACAAAATCAAAAAAACAGTGATATATCTTCTATCAGTGCTTTCACAGTGACCTCCTGTCATTTAATCAACTTCCTGCTTTTCCAGCCATCTGATGTATCTGTCCACAGTCGTGTGTTTATCGTCTCCTCTGTTACTAGCCGGTTCATCGTGTTCCTCACCACTGTAGAGGTGATATCTGCGCATTAACTCAAAATGGTATTTCAAGACAGGATGACAGGAATCGGGAGTCTTCATATCACACCCCGCCCCCACCCCCGCCTGTATAATTCCCAGTAAATGTACCACGGGAGAGAACTGCTTCATTTGCTCCACGTTCCTTCTTAATGTGCTTGTTTCATTAAAACTGGGTTCAATATACAAATGGTTTCAGTCTGTTATTTGATTTGAAACTTTTTGATCTATGAAGAAGTTTGTAAGAAAACCCCAGACTTAACATGTTGTGTGTTCATGTGGCTTCAACACCTCCAGCAAACCAACTAATTGAACAAAGAAAAGACGAACAGATGTTGACATTTATTGCTCATCTGTTGAGTTCAGGTGTCACAGTCTTCAATAAACATTTATTTTACTTTAGACTTTTAGTACTTTTATATTTTCTTACTACATCTTAAAAACATTATAAAACAGTCATGGAGTCTTAAGCATCAAATCAAACCAACATGATTAAGGCCGTAACTTGTTTGGAGGAATTTTAATGAAGGAGATAAATTTGTCTCTTTTTAAAAATCAACATTCCCGTTGTCCCGGTCCGATCCCGCTGAGTCCAGAGTCAGGTGCTCACACTCAGTCCTCAGCGGACCTGAGTGGAGCGACCGGGTTAAAGAGCGGCCTCTGCTGTCTGAGCTGCAGTCTGGGGAAACTCATCTCAAAGTCCTTCTTGGTTCCGATGATAATGTCCAAACTGCCGGAGCGCACGTCGTACCCGTAGGACGCCAACTTCTGGATCCGGTAAAGAACGATTTGTGTGGTGAGCTCCAGGACGTTTGGCGTTTCCTTCACCTGCTCCACGCTCACGCCGACGTCCATCAACCCCTGGAACCGCCCCACCAGCGTGGGCAGGGAGTAGTACAAAATGGCCGGACAGCGGATCGCTATCTCCTTGATTTCGGCCTTGGAGCAGTTGAGAACGCCCTCGACGTAGGCCAGCGCGTGCCGCATGTCTTCGGGCTGCAGCTCGGCGATGGAGGCTCTGAGGCTGGAGACCAGGCTGAGGAGCTCCTCTGTGGAGAAGCCCTGCTCCCGGAGGAAGGCCAGACTGTCCCTCCACCCCTCAGCAGGCCGCAGCAGGATGCTCGGGTTCTGGCTCAGGAGCTTCTGCAGCCAAACACGAACGTTGGCCTCCTCGCCGCCCAAATCCAGGTAGGTCTCCCTCAGTGTGTGGATGACCTCCTTGTTGAGCTCCACGGGGCGACTAAAGCTGTGCGGGGCGCTCGCCATCAGCTTGCCGATGATTCGGTTGCTGAGGCTAAGGCTCCGGAGGTAGAGGATGTTGGCCTTCTGGTTGCTATGGTTAGTTAGGGTGAAGAAGGATGCTGGGAACTTCTCGATGATGCTCATGAGCTCACGGCTGTTGGGGCACACAGACACCCACAGGTCTCTCTGGGCGGCCATGTCCTCTGGCCGACACAGGATGGCCTCTGGGTGAGCTTCCAGGATCCGGGCGACCGCTGGACTGTCTGCTCTCATGTCCCTCAACAGATCGGCCGTTTCAGACACGTACGCCGAGCCCTCGGACAGGACCCAGCCCTTTAACTTGCGCACCTTCCTAATGTCCACTGACAGTTCGTAGAGGGCGGCCACAGTCTGCTGGTTCTCCTCTCGTCTTCTGGGGGGAGACACTGCAGAGGTGGAGGTGGAGGCCGAGGGAGGGAGGAACAGCCTCCTCCTCTGACAGGAGGAGTACAGGGAGGCGGTGGTGACACGAAGCATCGTCAGTGGTGGAACTGCAAGAAGAATAAAAGATCTTAAAGTGCAGTGAAATAGAAAAATGTCCCAACTATGTTTTGAAAGAGTTTGAGAAAATCAAATTACATCAGTGCTACACGTTCATTATTCATTCTAATAATCAGTGTTTTGCAGCAACAACTTTGCAAATCATTAAATGAAAGCGATATTTTAACTTTTTGATTGTAAATCACTATTTCCTTTCTTTCACTCCTCTGCTCTGTCCCACACACACATTTGGTGAATTGTGTGTATTTTAGTTACGGTTGATGACCAAATGTACAAATGATAAAAACAATAGAATGTGTTAAAGGTAGGATCATATTTTTTTTATGTAACACTGATAACTTCGTATATATCAACATCTTCTTTCCCGTTCTCACAACTTCTCTCGTTAATCTGATGGATCCTGTGAATTCCTGCAGCACCTGAAGTATCTCAGTAAATACCTCGAATCTAAAGGAGTGTTAAACTGGACTTGGTTCCAGAGCAGGACCGAACAATGACCAGTGACACCGATGTAAACTGAGGCTGTGCACGTGCAGCCGCGGACACGCGCTGAGAACACGGAGTACTGAGTGTACACTTCTGACGCTTTGTCCTCAGCGGCTGGAACAACGCAGATCACTGGCATCCTCACGCACGAGGTGCACGAGGTGTTTGGGCAGCAAATAAAAGCATAGTGAACCGGACTGAGGAAACTCGGCGTGTTGATGTGAGAATAAAAAGGAAATTATTAGTTATTACCGGAGCCAGGCGCTGCGGCTGGGGGTGTCCTCGGAGTGTCACGCCCACCGGCGCGCTTTCATAACCAGTGTACGCGGGAGGGGCGGGGACGCGCAGGAACACATGGGAGACACGTGACCGCCCCCGCCCGCAGCCAGCAGGAGGCGCTGTGGAGCGAGGGTGACGGTGATGCCGGCCGGGCTCATGCACGGAGCAGACAGCCGCGGACACACGCCTTCCCCCCGCAGAGCTGAGCCCCAACACCCGAGGGTCAAAACTGTCTGTTAACGCCGAGGTAACGACGTCCGGGAAACACAGGAACCGGAAACACGTAGACATTTGAACAAAGTTCCATACAGAATCTGGAAAGTAGCTTATTACCAGCTAGCTTAGCGGCTAAGTTAGGTTTAAACACTCACAATGACACACAAACAAAGAACAAAACAGTGAATGGTGTCCACTGAGTTCAAGTTTCAAATGTCACAAACATGGATTCATAATGCCGACGTCAAAAAACGTAAACTATGTGTTGGAGAACTTTCTCCTTCTCATCTGGTCTAAGAGCTTCCGCGTCACGTGACACACTGACTCCAATCACAGCACAGAATGTTTCTGCCCCGGATAAACAATACACACCCCCTTTAATTTAATCAATTTAATCATATTTGAATAGTCATATGTTTTAAATATAAAATGATGTAAATTTTTTCACAAGATAATGGACAGGCGATTGAAGCTGAATGAATGATAAAAAGACACAAGTCTAAAACATATTTTTATTGCTTTCTATATTTCAAATTGAATTTAGCTCAACTATATGTTCATGTCTTTTATTTGCTCAAAGGTTCCCTGAGAAAATAAGAAGACAAGAACCATCGGGGAAAACGTGCTGTGATTGGTGAGTAAAGAAGGACTGAAATGTTTCTGTCTTGGCCCATGTCACATATTCCTTCAGAGAGTGTTTGCGTAATTTCATCTCATCACTGTTAACTGTGATGCGCTGTGTTGGCCAGATGATGTCACTGTGCATCCAGGGTTGTGCAGCAGCTGCTGCTCGTGAGCAACTTGAAACCCTGTTGAAGAATAGAAGTGAAACACTGGTGTGATTCTTATTAGGAAGCTGCTTCATTGTCATAACAGGACGTCAGGCTCTTCAGGAACTTCTTCTCTGTCTTTATTATCTGACTGTGAACCAGGTGCATGTAGTTTAAACACACAGGAGTCAGACTGTATCACGATCAGCTCATTCAGAGCTGTGTCTATTCATAGCCCTCGTCATTTGTTGCCTGTCTTTGCTGATGGACACAGTTGTCCCTTGGCAGCAGTGACTGAGGGTCCATGATTATAATGGAGCCACCTGCTGTCCTCATGTTGTGCACAGACATGTTGCAGCACAGCTCTGTCCACCGACACAGACGTGGGACATTTTCTCAAAAGCTTTAAGATTTAAGGTTTTGTTGCCACGATTAGAGTCTGAGTTCCACCAGATTGATAGCAACACTGAAACATAATGCCCGGGAGACAATGTGGGATCTACATCAGAGTAACGTCCCAAGGAGGAGGCTGTTTAATTTAGAGTCTCACAGGCACCTGTCTCTCTTTGTCACTTATCTCATCCTCTGAAAATTGCATATGTCCTTTTGCACTGATAACTCAAGACGTGGGAACATACATTCTCCACGCTGGTGTTTAAATGTTGCCTCGTGGGTGCAATTATATTTTAATCCTCTCGATGCTGAAAGCAGAAAGCCTCCAATAGCAAGAATGTTTTCATTACATTCCAAAATGGAGCCGAGGTCGGAACAGTTAAGCTCAACTTGTACATCATTGTTCTTATAGATGATTTGTAATTATGCTTAGTGCTGTTAAACTTTAGCTAAAATAATAACTTTCCAAAGTATTTAAGCCCAGCAGAAAAGGATTTTTGGCAGGGGATGATGCTAATAGATGATATTCGGAAGTAAAAATATTCTGATACCAATATCTTGCTTTTTTATTTATATATCTATATATGTATTTATACCAAGACATGGTTGGTGTTAATACCCTGAATATCCCAAGCACTGGGTATTCAGGGTATTAGCTTAATTTGGAAAACGTGGCAGCTGTAACTTCCCATCATTAAAATCCCGGCAGGCTCTGACGCACTTAAGAGATCGCAATTTGCTTTGTTAATGGAAGTTTTGAAACCCTGCCTGCTCTGCAGCCGCAGCTTCGAAACCGTCATGATGGATTAGCAAGTTCCTGAAGCTGAGGCCACATTTGGATGATTCATCAGCGGCACCTCATATTGGTCACTGGGACGATCCCAGATCCAGTGAGGAGTTGTGTTTTGTTCTCTATATTTCTGCCTCTTGTCAGTGCAGGCGGCTCCAGAGGCCTTTGAAAGAATGGATGTTATTTGTTCTTGCTTTGTGGGACTGGAAAACACAAGTGTGTGTGTGTGTGTGCATCTGTTGTGGGTCTGAAATAGTCTCTCATCTTGTCCTTACAAAGGAATGAGGACCCCTGCAGGGTCAGAGTCGACAGCAGGGGTCTTTAGGGGATAAGTGGGGGTGTGTGACTGACAAGACTTGGTGAAGGAGAAAATAGACCAATCCATCTGTCTCAAAATCCGCCCTGCTGCTGACCCACACCCTGGAGACTGTGGTCATCTCCACGGTCACATGGGGATGGCGAAACCTTTAAAACCCCCGAGCTAGAAGCCTGAGACCCCAGTCATCTCTGAAACACCAGCTGGTCTTGGTGTTCCTTCTGCTTTCTCCAGGAATAGCTGGATCGCTTCTGAGGTCCCAACATGTCAGACACTGAAGACATTGTTGAGGAGAATGAGCAGGACGAACAAGAAGAAGAAGAAGAAGAAGAGGAGGAGGAGGTGAATGAGGAAGAGGAGCAGATGGATGATGAAGCAGAGAAGAAAGAGGAGCATGTAGAGGGGAATGAGCAGGAAGAAGAGTCTAAACCGCGACCCAAGACAACTTATGTGCCAAATATCGCTCCTCCAAAGCTCCCTGATGGGGAGAAGGTAGATTTCGATGACCTGCACCGCAAAAGAGTGGAGAAGGATTTCAACGACCTCCAGACGCTGATCGAGCTGCACTTCTCGACCCGGCAGAAAGAGGAGGAGGAACTGGTGAGCCTACGAAACCGAATTGAGCGCCGCCGCTCCGACAGGGCCGAGCAGCAACGTGTCCGCAACGAGCAGGAGCGTGAGCGGCAAGCTCGGCTGGCCGAGGAGAGGACCAGGCGTGAAGAGGAGGCAGCCAAACTGCGGGCCGACGAGGAGGCCAAGAAGAAGAAGATATTCACCAACAAGTCGTTTGGCGGCTACCTTCAGAAGGTGGACCAGAAGAAGGGCAAGAAGCTGACAGCACGGGAGGAGAAGAAGAAGGCCTTGTTGGAGCGCAGGAAGCCGCTCAACATCGACCACCTGAACCAGGAGAAGCTGGCGGAGAAGGCGCAGGACCTCTGGCAGTGGCTCCACCAGCTCCATGCTGAGAAGTTTGATTTGGCTGAGAAGCTCAAGAAGCAAAAGTATGAAATCTACGTCCTCCGAAACCGAGTCAGCGACCACCAGAGAGGCTCCAAAGCTTCTAAGACCTCCCGCGGTGCCAAGGGCAAGTCAGGCTCCTGGAAGTGAGGGTCTGAATTCACAGCAACTGGACTACCAAGTTGTTCCTGGACTATCTGGCTCGAATTTACAATTTATACCATAGAAGCTTTGGGTGAAGGATTGGGGAGAACCTCCTTTTCTCAGGCCACCAGGGGACAGAAGTGAAAAAGAGGAAGTTAATGAAGCTGCACCATCTTGAATCATAAGTCACTGTCTGCTCACAAGCTGTGGTTGATATATTTGTTTTATTCTGCTCTTGTATTTTCACCAGCACATTTGTTCATGACTACTCTTTGTTTATTCTTTTACAGTCTTCACACAAGCAAAAAATGTATTTGTTTCCAATAAACCAATGCTCAACAGTGTCTCAGTGTCTCACCGTTTGAAACATGTCTCTGCTTTCTCTGTAACTTTTGATAATTCGCCTGAAAGGCTGGTAGATGAAGGTGGTGGTGTGTGTGTGTTGGGGGGGGGGGGGTGTTTGAAGACAGGTGTGGCACAGCTGGGGGGGGGGGGGGGGGGGGGGGTGTTTGAAGACAGGTGTGGCACAGCTGATTTTTTTTTTACGCAGCTGACTATTTTAAGCTCAGGCTGAGTCGCAGCAAAGAGAAAAGGCTTCACAGAATGGTGTTAAAATTCATACAAGAATGATCAAGGCCCAAATCTCTTTGCTTCATTTGAAATTTATTTTATTTAAATTCTAATAATAGACCACAAACATATCATCAGCTGGATCAACAGTTACTCTAGCAGCCACTCCTGTTTCTGTGACTCCATTAATCCAATCAGGATTAGTTCTTTACAGGATAATTATAATTACCATCAAGATGATCTACTTTTGATCCGAAAACATTGGTTCAATGTGGTACACAAAGGTAAAATCCAGAGCATGTAAACAAGCAGTAGTTGTGAGGCCAACGGATCTGAATCATCACATACATCATGATTTACATCCTTCTCTTCACTGTCGGCGCATTGAGTAGATTCTTGTCTTCCCCTCTAGGTGGCACTAGAGCACCAGGTTGTGGTTTAAAGCACTTTCGGGAAGCCAGATGTTTCTGTACCTAAATACATTTTATAGTTGAACTTGAATTTGAAAAACCAAACAATTTCCTCAGCTCTTTACATTTTCATCAGCCAGGTCTGTGTGTATATTTATGTTCCCAGTGTTGCCGTAAAGCTCTTATATTGTTCCCTTTAATATGAGTCTTCACACAGGAAACCTTCGTCTTGTGTTGCACAGAGAAAGACTTTATAAACGCATGTGTGTATGTCGGAATTGAACACTGACCAGCTGACTCTCCCCCTGGACTTTCTATCTGTCACTCCTGGGCTCACTCGGAGCCTTTCCTCCTTTCCTCCCGTGGCTGTGATGAGCCATTAAAAGCTTCCAGAAACAACAGTATGTCAACAGGTTACCATAGAGACAGGGGAGAGGCTGTCTGTGCAGTCAGGTCTCTGTTCCCCTCCTAGAGCCTCACCACACTCCGCCAGTATCCTGGTGTGTCGGCTCTGTATTGATCAGGTTGTGAAAAATGTCTGACTTGACAGCAATCAGGGGGAGGGGCATCAATCAGCTGCACGTGTTGCACCAGGGAACAAGATGTTCCCAAAATCAAGGTGCTGGAAGGAAGTTGTGGTTGTAGTCTCGTTTTTCTGATGGAGAATGGTTCTTAATGGCTGGTTGTGTGTGTGTGTGTGTGTGTGTGCATGCATCATGGGGCGGGGGTTGGCTCTTCAGCTCATTAACATGAAGGCTCTGATGATTGACAGCTCCTTTGCCTCCCGTGATCAGGAGCCTATTACCCGCGTGGTCGTCCATTCCAGTTCTCCCAATTAATTTGGTTGTTCAAGTGTTCACTTGTTTTTTGCCGATGGGATGTTTGTATTTCTCACCACTGAAAAAGTTTATTTAAATCTTCTTTTCCTGGAGAGCTGCAAATGACAAAACAATTGGGCCGTGTTCAGAATCCACATACTCCAGGTATGGGACCATGACAGAGTGTGTGTGTGTGCGTTCCACTTGTAATGGTGCCGTGCTCTTCAGCAACACAATGTGCAGTTAACACTTTAGTTTTATACTTCAGCCTCAAGTCCCGTTCCTGGGCACTGGAGGATGGAAGCACACTCCAGGGGGATGTTAATGTCTGCCAGAGTATGGCAGCAGAGAGCATTAGAGTGCTCTTAGCACATGAAAACAGGAGCTGGTGGAAGCAAGAGCCGTTAGTTCACATCGCTGCAGCAATAAAGTGACAGCGGCTTGGACATTAGCTGCAATAATAAACACAAAAACAAAGGACAGCCACTTCTGTAAAGTCTGAGACAAATGCTCAGAATTATTTAATGAAAAGAGTAGAATGTGAGTGATAGTGTTACCTACACATGTTTTTATGTCATAACGACATGCGGGCGGTCGGTGTTATTCTGAAACACAGCAGCGTCAGTGTCAGTCTGTAGCCGAGGGGGACCCAGTGTGGCCACATGCTCCAGCTCCGGCCCTGTGGATGCCTGTAGCCTGTGGATGAACGCGTCTGCTCTGGAGACTGCTGCATACAGCCTTTTCCCCAAACGCCTCCAAATTGAGGTGGGAGTTGGTAGCGGCCAGAGGTATAAAGGAGGTTTAGCCTGTGCGACAGGGCATTCATCTCTGCTCCTCCTTAGCATCCTCCAAGTTTTCCAGTGCTGATCCCTGCGGCTGCATAAAGACGGGGTGTCCACGCGATGCTGCGGCCCTTTAAGAGCAAGCTTTACTTTACAAGTTTTACTGTCTGAGAACGTGGGAGAATGTGGCTTCTTCTCACAAAGCTACATCCGTACATGTTTACCACGGCAGCTTTATTAAAAATATACATTTTCCTGTGTTGTGACATATTCCAGGGCTTCCTGTCTCTGTAGAACACCAGTAACCGTCTTATCCATTTAAATAAAAGCATTTCCACGAGTGTACGCTAATCAGTAAAACTGAGACCTATATTATTGCTTTATTTCACTTTTATTTAGATATACAGTTCAGAGGATAAGAAATCAATTTCAAAGAGAAAAGAAAACCAAATATTCAGAAACTGCACTGAGAAGTTAAAAGATAATCTAAAACAATTCTCTGCATTCATTTACAATTTCTATAAAAAAAACAATTGATTATGTGGTTTGATAAATGACTCAGTCCCCAAATTTAAGAAATAAGAATTTGCACGTGGTCTCTACAAGACACTGATGCCTTAATAACTCTTAATTAGTGAAGAGAGCTGATGCCCTAACAGCATGTCCTGTTTGTTCTCAGTTAAAGCTCTCACCCCCTCTGTATATTGAGTGAGTCACCAGATATGTGTGTGTGTGTGTGTGTGGTGTGTCGTCTCTATAAATACAAATCTGTGCAGTTACCTCACGTTTTCCTGGCGGCAGCGGCACCCACGGACACACAGGTCCAAACCATGACTCACCAGTGGAGCGTGACTTCAGGCTGTTCATTCATGGACAGACGCGTCACATGCAATCGTGACATCACGCATCTGCTGACTGCTGCAGTGCGGGCGTCAAACAGTGACCGAGAGACACTGC
This sequence comes from Pseudorhombus dupliciocellatus, assembly GCA_016785235.1. Lineage (NCBI taxonomy): Eukaryota > Metazoa > Chordata > Actinopteri > Pleuronectiformes > Paralichthyidae > Pseudorhombus > Pseudorhombus dupliciocellatus. The sequence continues at coordinate 227,258 of JAFBJW010000086.1, forward strand.
GTGGGCAGGACGAGCGTTGGACATCGGCCTCAGGTCATTTGATGTGATATATACTTGATGTTGGAGATGTTGGGACCATTTTTTTGCGGGTTCAGTTCGGTAAAGGCAACCTGAGGTGTTTGTCTTATTTGCTGCAGAATAATAGTAAATGAAGTGTTCATGGTTTTTAAGTAAAACTAAATCCTGAAATGACTTCTTCTGTTTACAAATCTCAAGAGACTCCAGTCCAGCTGTGGAGCCGATAAGCCTGGACTGGTGTTTATATAATATTGATTTCTAGCTCCAGTGATGACAAAATGTAATGTCTTTGTTTGCTTGTCTCACACTTAGACCCAAAGTTATTTAGCACATTAAAAATACAAATAAATACAAGTAAAAATAGGTAGAGTATGAGTCCACCGTGCTTGTGTTGTCGTCCCACCTGTTTGTCCACTGGATTTATCTGTGCGTTATCACTCACCATACCTGAGAAAGAATGAGCGGCATCTGATAAATGACTGTATTTAGATTCAAGCTCACGTCCTCCACCGCGTCCTCTCTGTCTGCCGGCTGATTCATGCTCACTCCTCCACCTCTGCTCGCCGTGTAATTCAGCCGAGACGCTGGAGTGGCCTGATCACGCCAGAGCCCTCTCCTCCCACCGCGTTATTACCATGTCCTCCCACCGCGGTGATGGCCCTGATGATAGTACTGCTGCTCACACCTGTTGGAGCCACAGTGCAGCCCAGTTTCCCATGTGAGTGGCGTCGTAATTAGCTTTTTCACAGTAATTGTGAAACTGGGCTTAATACCAGTGTGAGTCACAGGGTAAATGTAGCTGGATGAGTTCACAGGAGGAAAAATCTTCACCTTACAAGGGTTTACTCGCCAGCTCTGGGATGATTTAAACGATTCTTTGAAGCACACAGTTGTTGGTGCCATGTGTTGTTCATCAGGAGATTTGTCATTCACACGCATGTCCTGTCTAAAAGTAGCTTGTCAGAGATTCTTCCTCCACCATGAAGACGTCAAGTCAGTTTTATTTATGTTGGAAATAACTTTTCAAATCCCTAGATCGGTGTTCCAACGATCATATGGAAAATGTACGTTTCTGTTCTAGAGTAGAGTTTGATTTCTCAGGAACAACACTGAAATATTTATATTCCTCCAGTCAGTCGATGTTGTACGATTGTCAGCTCCAACATTCAAAGAATGAGGAAAAACAACAACACATCATCTGAACTGGGCGTCTCACCCCACGTCAGTCTCTTCACTCAAATTAAAATAATTCACAGAACAATTTCGAACCTTGTGCCTGAGGGAAATTCAAAAGGCCAAGATTAACAAAGTCACACTTGGAGCTGGTTTTAAATGTGAATCGTCATCATGGTTATTCATCAACTGGACATCTTTGTCAAGGCAAATCAGTCGATGTGCCAAAGTAATGAGAGAGGATTCCTGTGCTCTTCCCCATGGGGCAAAATGTCTATTTATAACCTCTTGCATCAATATGTTTTCCCTCCGTGTCGCCTCCGTCTTCTGCTTCAAACGCAAGCTTCACCACCTTTCATCTCCTCTCTGCTGTTAATGGTGGCGGCTGGTTCCTGCTATTCACTTGACAGCTTGAAACGCTGCTCTCTGCTTTTCTTTTTTATTATTTGAACATGCTGTACTCAAGATGAATTCAACACGATGCGTGCTGGGTGTGCCACTTTGTGGATTACGGAATGCCTCAGCCTTCCGTAAGAGGCACGGCCCTGCCAAGGCTTTTCAAGAAGCTGATGCAGGTCGTGATTCAAACTCGACAACAGCTCTATCATTAATTACCCCCCACACCAAGACAGAGGGAGCATTAATGTCAGACAAGTGTGGAGATGGAGATGAGCTCCTCTGCCTCACAGAGAAATCATTAGGACAGGAAAAGTGGCTGTGTGGCTGTGAACAGATGCCCCGGGGTGACGGAGAGGTGCACACCCTTGGAGGTGACCTTATCAGAAAGAACACGTCTTCTCTTTACAGAAATAAAGTGTGTCTTTGCTGGAACCTTATCTAATACTACCAACACGATCTACTGTAGAATCCTATGTAACATATCTGATTTATGTAACATAGCTCCGACCACCTGCCAGCGAGCTGGAATTTTCATCATAGAGACACTCAAGGCCATAAATGCTACCGTCGGGCTGTAATGGGCGGAGGCATTATATAACTGTCCCTCCGCTTACCCCTTCCACTGTAATTGTTCTGGGAATAGAAGCAGCCTCCACCGCCCACCATTAATGAGCTGACCTCTGACCTTCTGCCTCCAATGAGCCTTGGAATACTCGGCTATAATAAAGCAGACCTGTGAAGTGCCGTTATCTGGGAAATGTGGTGAATCCAAACATTTGGATTTGATATCAAATGATTTGCTCTTGATTTACATTGAATATGAAAAGAATGAGAGCAAGATTGTATTTATTAGAGCCTGGTGCCACTATAAAACTATATTTATAACAAAGTCTCTTCAGAGAGTAGAAGGTCAAAGTTGAGGCTCCTGCTGTGATGACAGTTGGAACCTGGTATGTTAAAATACCCACAAATAATGACACTGACGCGCTCCACAAGGTCATTCCAATCTCCACTGATCGGCAGCACAAATAGACATTGAGGAAATGACCAGGCTTTAATTACACGTATCACCACGCAGAGCTATTAGTCAGGCTAACTACAGATAGCAGTCCACTCTAAATATGGGTTTAGCGTTCAGAGAGTGGGCAGCTTTTATCGCCGAGGAGAATAACGTGACGCGCCAACCTTTGGTGTTTCCGTGCGCTGTCGTGGAACAGAAGGAAGTTCAGGAGAGATCAGAATGTGCTTTTTCATGTTTCTCCATGGGCAGGAGGAGACAGAGAGGAGAGGCTTTCTGATTTCTGTTAAAGGTCTTAAAAGCACAGAGCCGGGGCGTTGTTGTGCGGCTCAGTTAAGTGGTTATCCAACAGCTGTAATTTGCTGTGTTAGCAGGGGTAGGAGGGCACAGTGTTTTACCAATCACCCTCAGACCCAGGCACATTTGACACAAACATTCCGTTCTGCTGTTGCAGCGTTTGACTGCTCACATCTTCACTGTGGCCTCCTGTCTCGTTTATGGCGCACTGAAGATTTGTAGAGGAGTGTTGGTTTGTTGATCAGCAGCTTCGTTCAAACACTCATATGCAGAGAGGGAAAAGTAACTGCTTCTTCATATTGTGTTAGGTTGTTGGATGGATGTCTTGAAACCTGCGACACAAACAAACTCGTCTTCTGCAAATGTGAAAAGCTATTTTTGTTGTTGTTGTCTTGACAGTTGAAAAAGCTCCTCACAACCGGCTGCATCAGAAATGAGAAAAACGAAGCATAAAACCTATTATGTGTGACAGAACCATAATTACACTGACTGTGTGTAGACAAGATATAACCATAGACTGTCCGTATATATAAAGACTGACGACATGGCAGCTCCTGAAAAGAGGAGGCAAGGCAGCTGCTGTTAGTGGATGGGACCTGATCCAAACTAAAGGGAATGTTTTTCACGGTGTTTTCTGGAGGAGAATGGACTCCTGTTATCGGTGTTATCATAGCTCATTCCAAGCATGCGCCCTCTGAATTGAGACAACACACTGGATATTTTAGAACTCTTCATTTTTTATTTATTTTGTTAAAATACATATGAAACAGATACAATAAATCATATCCCAAATGTTGACTTGAAATCTTTACAAAAGTTATCAGAAACTGTACACGTCATGACGGTGGTTGCAGTTGTTCTCGCTCGACTCAGTCAATATGCAGCAACACTTACAGCTCAAAGCTCTAAACATGAACTCACTTGATAAGGTAAGAGTCGGCTCCACTGGACGTTTCCAGTCCGACAAATTGCTCACAACTATTACATAACGTGTAGAAATGTCACTCCATTACAAGTCTGAGCTTTTCAAATTAACACCAAACAATAGAAAGACACTGTGATGTCTCTTCATTTTTTTATGATCATTTTACGACAACTTCTTAAGGTTCACTTTTTAAATATATATATGTATATAAACAGTGCCATTGACAATGCTGTATATGTACAAATGTATACACACAGGTTTGAAATCGACACATCCCTTCAGTAAGTGTTTTCAAAGTGATGAGAAACATGCTACACGTAGAAATATTCAATACTAAGGGCAGCAAGGGAGAAATGCATCACTGCGTGTGCAAGTTCGATAACAGTACATAGCCGTTTGTCTTTCTATTTGCTATGGTGGGTTTTTATTACTCACAAAGGAGAAGCTGAGTCAGTGTAATTTCATATGGCTTAATGTCAAAAAATCATCACCAATTCTGCAAATGATTGACTGTGTTTATTTTTCCATGGACAGTTCCCTGAATTTCTAACAGGTGATGAAATACAATAAAGTTTGGCTTGTTTTCTAGCACATTTTTGAATCTTAGTTATTTTATACAGTCAAATTTGACGTCCTCTATTTGTGTTCATTGCAATGTGCATCAGTGTGACTTGTTTGTATTTTAGTTCTCTTAACAAACAAAAGCAGGCTCATCATTTTTTTTTTTTTTGCTTGCGGTTTAAAATCACATTGTTGTGTTAAACGTTAAATGTTCACTTGATCGCTGCATAAACGACATGATGCTAAAGACCAAAGTTAAAGCATCAAGACCCAGGTTAAAAAAAGTTGTCATCACTTTCCCCAGATAATACCATGATGATGCAACACAAACTCAGTTCCCCTGCTTTTTTTTTTTTTTACATTTTAAACCTCACTTTTAACAAGATGTTATGATCTGAAATCAAGCTCGATTGGTTTTTGGAAACAACCTCACACACTTGAACGTAATGTGCTCTTCATGTCTCTGTACATATGTTTGCTACATGTTTCTGTTTCTCTAAATCCATGAACTGGATTGAATGTTTCTCAATGAAGTAAATGTTTTAATGGCACTGAGCAGAGGCTCTGGCTCACCCCAGGGCCTGAAGTAATGATCGATAAGCCTGATGTGAACCACTGAGGACATCTTGCAGTGAAGTCTACTATTCATGTGGTCCGTGTAAATGATCTGCAAAAACACTTCAGAGCCGATGCAGCTAAATTGAGTGACAGTTAGTGCTGTGCATAGCCAGCTCTGTGGAGCCCTTGAAGAGCTGGAGCTGAAATGGGTGAATGAACACAATTTCAACACAAGAAACCTGTTGGAATGGATTCGGTTTTTGCACAACATGATCACAAAAGGCAACACAGCTTTGCAGCAGCTCTTAACAGGCGTCTGTTTTCTCTTCCAGAGGTGACGCCGTCACTCTACCTGTGGTCCTCAGGGACTCTGTGGAGGTTTGGGGGATGGACACGAGCCTTGGCTCTCAAAGCTTGCCGCTCTTCCAGGCCACTGCAAGGTAAAACGTCACACAACACATTCAAGTTTTACAGAGCAGTGACACGTGCTCTCTGTAAACTAAACGGGTGTTTCTCTTGTGCTGAGGACGCACTGTGATCGTGGGCACACAGATCATTTCAGCCCAGTGATGTCAGATCGCATGAGCAGATTACGGCATCTGGAGCTAGATGCTGCTTTAATATGAGACTCCCTCTGGAAAGAAACACAATCTTAAACAGTGGCTATGGAGCACAGCATTTCTTTGTCAGTTACTCTTGAATTAAAGTCTGACCAATACAGTTTATCCCCTGGGATGTCTTTATCAAATCTTAAAATAGAAAATATCTTTATTGTCATTGCCACAGGTGCAATGAGACAGTGGACTGTAACTGAGGAAAAATTAATTGAAAAATGAACCAAAAACTGGTCGGGCTCTAGTGTGTCTCTCCCCATGTGTCAGTAAGACTTAGTCTCAGGTTCAGACATGTGATCCCGAACTGATGTGTGCACCCATCTTCTTCTCTGTCAGAGCAGCTTCTCCGTCCTCTGACTGTTCACGTCCGACAAAAGATCCTCGATAATGATTCTAAACAAACTCTTTTTTTTTTAACAATCACCTTTCTCTAATGGAAGAAGTTTGATCACTGAAAATGAGTTTCTGTAAATAAGAGTTCTTTAAAACTGTGGGGGTGGGGGGGGGCATCACTGTACCTCTCCCAGCGCGTGCCAGTGTGTGATGGGTTTCCGTGGATACGCCAACATTTCGTTCCAGTGATCCCGTCCAAGGCCCTCGGCGTCTGGTCCGGTGCGACATACACCAATCACCTCATTGTGTCCGACCCTGTTAGCGGCAGAACACACACACATTAACACAGATTGACATGCACGCAGTTGTGTGTCCTGTAGAGCATCAGAGAATAATGACTGTTCAAAAAAGAAAGCGTTGAACTGTAGCTGGAGGCTTGTCAGGGTCGAGCCAGGAGAAAAAAACCAAACTGACCTCAATTTCACACCTAAATATCCAAACTCACTTATTTTGTGATCACGTCTGGAACACAAAGCAAACAGTGACTCACCGATCGTAGTCCATCACCATGATGGACAAACTGACTTGTTCCACGTTCTCTGGGGGGATGTCGAAGATGATGGCCTCGTTGTACACAGGATTGAGCGTGCTCTTCTTGGTCGTGGTTTTTCGCTTCTTCAGCCTCCGCCCATCACATATCAGATACACCTTCACATACGGATCTGAGAGACATAGATCGTTTGAGTGTGTGTTGATGTTCTGGGTAAAAAGCAGTTGAATTTCTAACACAGCTGTTGGAGAATACAAACGCTTTTCTTTCCTTTGGTTTAAAGTAAAGCAAGTGCATGTCCCCGTGTGTCTTCTCCCTCATCTCCATTCCAAGTGGACACCCACTATCTGTTTACAGCTAAGTCTCAGTTATGGCTGCGTTTGAAGCGAGCCCCTTTTTATTCGCTGTCGGGTTACCTGAAGAGCCTGTGATGTCCATGGCTTTGAGGTTTCTGCATTTGATGACTGTTAGGGTCATTCTTCCTGCTGTGGGGAGGTAGCACAGCGAGTACATGATCTCCCCGAGGTCAACGCTCTCCTGGAGAACAAACACAGAGTGTACATTTGTGTACATTTTAAATGATTTGAACAAGCAGTGTTAAGCAGATGGAGGAGGCTGTGTTTTATCTGCTCTACTGGACGCAACAGACTGCTGCTGCTCTCGCTTTTCATCTGTCACTGAGATTAGCATTAACGTGACCCTGGAAACAAAGACTCACTGTTGATCTCCCTGAAATAGATCATAAATAAAGCAGAGAGTTTATGTAGGAGTCAAATGTGTTAGTGTGGGCGAGAGTGTTTCAAGTGACGATTTCTGTTTACAAGCTATAACTGTTGAGCCTTGTTTGTTTATCCACTCTGGAGTCAGGATGAGTAATTGAACTCTCATTGGCTAAATTTATGATGAGAATTCAGCTGATTGATGCAGCGAGCTCCACCTGCCCCCTCTGTGGACCAGTGTTCAACTCAGACAAAGACTTCATGTCAAGTCCTTTTCAAATCAGTCCAAGTTCCCCTTCACCGGGGATGTGAAGGTAGCTTGGTGCACATGGCAACAGTGTCCTTGTGTGTCAGTGTGAACGCCGACTCACTGTAGTTGCTGCGTGAATATCCTTCCACACCACGGCCTCCCGGGAAAGATCAGACAGTTCAAAGAGGTTGTCCACCACCACCTCGCCTATCATGTCGTGGCTGGTGAAGCGGTCGAAGTCGTACACGCTGAAGTGCAGCTTGCGGTTGCAGAGCTCATCGTACACCACGGGGAAACAGAAGGTCTCGTCGAACATAGGGTTCAGATTCTTGCGGTGGACGCGCGTCTGGAACTTCTTCTTCCTCTCTGGCAGCAGGTAGATCTTCACATACGGGTCCGAGGTGCCCGTGAAGTCCTTGGCAGGCAGGTCCAAGGCCTTGAGGATTCTCACCACCAAAGCCTGCTCCTCGTAGTCGTAGCACAGCGAGAAGCTCAGCTTTCCACAACTCTCCACGGGCTCATTGGCCTCGCCCTCTGAGTCCACAGACTTCTGCTTGTAGAGCTCAGGTTTTATTCTTCCGATGCTCGCTGTCGAAGACTGCCGCAGAGGCACTGCGTCCATGCTGAAGTCAACGCTGGTGACATTCATCTGACGAGGCAGGTGACGCCGGAATGAATTGTGCCTGTTGAGAAGGGTAGAGGGCATCTGGTAAATGTCTCAAGCGTCAGTGTTATGCATGAGCGCCTTTGTTATGATGGGCGCTAATGGTTTGTCAGAAGAGGGTACATCTGACGAGTGAGATGCATCCTAATGTGGAGGGTTTATCAGTCTGCAAGAGAAGCTCAGACACGGTTCTTGGTGGGTTTTTTAGTTTTTAGGGAAGAAATTGAAAAAAATCTAGATGAGAACAACGAGCAATAATCTCACTCCGCATAGTGGCTGCTGCTCCCTCTATGGGCCACTTCCAAGACACATAGCATTTTGACATGTTTTAAATGTACGTACACTTTCCTGTGAGCTCGGTTATTATTCAGAAAATCACGACACACAGCTTCTCTCTGTTTTTCCACCAGTGGAAAGGTGTTTTCCATTTTGTCTCTGACTGAAAACGAATTCAGAATTAAGCTCTTTGATAAACAACATTATATGAATGCTGCAAATTTCTGAGGTTGACATCTTTTCAGGGAAAACCACAGTTGTTTGACTTGCCAATCTTGTCACCTAGCAACTGGCCCTCCTCCCGTCCGAGAGTCAGACAATCACAGCGATCTGACAGCTGAGGCCAACAAGATGCGGTACGGAAAGAACAACTGAGAATTTAATTCCAGACCAATATTGCAAACAAGATGGAACTGTGATTGAAATGCATCTAAAATATATTGAACACTCACTCGATGAAGCTATTTGCTGCTCCTCGAGGTGTGTGTTGCACAGTACGCATTTACTGATCCCATGCTGCTCTGCAAAGTTCATTCTTTTTATTTTTCCAAGAATAATCTCTCAAACCAATTAGTTGTGGCAGAGTAATTAAAATAATTTGGGTAATTGCTTTAGTGACATATCTGAGAGTCTAAATGCTAGCAGGCAGATGGGGGTCGGCTTGCATGAATTTGGCTTTTGCAACAGCAGCTCCTGCATAAAATAAAATATAAATAAAGCAGATGAAGTAAATTGGTGTTTTATTCCACAGCCATCTGCATTATTTAATAGCGAACACTTGTCTTCATCTTACCATAATGTAATATTAATATTCATGAGTTGGGGGCGATTTGGCCAAATAAAACACTGAGTGTAGTGGATTTAATGAAAATGTATTGTTCCCCCTTTTCTTTCCTTTTCCAGGCCTGTCAGGAAACACTTCAGATTTAAGGTGCATTCCTCTTCAACTCGGACTCTAGTGTTTGTGCTTCACCTCAGTGGGATGAACCCAACATTGATAATCACTGTTAAAAGAGTGCTTGTTCTCTCAACCTGGCCTCTCTGTTTCCCTGGTGTCATTCACGACGACCTTGACTCAGGATCATTTCATTAATGAGCTGAATAACAATAAAAAAGGGCCACTAGTTATTCTTCTGAGAAACCGAACACAGCTGCGTGGCACATCTCACCAGAACCCGAGCTCCCGCCGTGACAGTTCCCACCCCACAGCACTGCTTATTATGGACGTTCTACTTTAAACACTGCGACGGAAAACAAAGAGAGGCAGGAGCTGATTGTTTAATCACCGTGCTTGTTTCCCATCATTACCATAGCAGCTTGATTTGCACGCATGTGTGATTATAAGTTTCAAACTGAAACAGAGACTTGTGTCACTGCCCCAGCTGATGAGCCTAAACTGGAGGTGGTGGCTTTTTTCCAGTCAAATGTCGTGACATCACAATTCAGTGTGTTCACTGTCTGTGTGCCACATCACCTCCAGGAGCTGTTTTATTCATGTAGGTAGTGGTTTGGTATTTTAGGGGTCAGGAAAACAAACCAAAGTGGATTTAAATTGCTGTCATTATTCTGCAGTTGGAAGCAGATGAATGGACCCAGTGTGTTGCCTCAGGGCTGGGGCAGGAGAGCCTGTGCAGGGGCGTATGTCATGTACCTGGAGGAGGAGGTTGGCTCTGTGGTCTGTCTCTGGATCTTGGCTTGCTGGCTAAGCTTCTCCCTGAGTGCCGTCTGCACCTCGGCAGGGATGTCTGGGGACGTCTGGCTGATCTTCATGGCCGCCTCCAGGAGCTTGACAGTGCTTCGTCCGCTCACCGTCACTTTGGGTGGGTACTTCTTCTCCACCTCTGCCGCTTTGCAGTCGGTGATCGGCGGAGAGTTGGGTGGAGGAGCCTCGGGGAAGCCCACATGGAGACCATTTTCAGTGTGGGCTGACAGAGCTTTGCTCCTCCAGATGGGCCAGCACAGCTTCCAAAAGACAAAGAGAGAGACTACCAACAGGGCGAGGCCACAGAAACCTACGACCACAGCAAGCAGACTAATAGAGATGTCTACACGTAACCAGTAGAGGAGGACAGAGAAGGAGACAAGGAGAGGCAAGCGAGGGACAAAATATGACAGACAAACATGCAAGGGAGAAAAGAGAAAAAGGAGAGAAAGCAAGCTGTAAGAAAGAGGGGGCAGCATGTGCACCTGTTTGATCAAGCAGGACAATATAAAGTGTTGAGAACCACAGCAGAGGAGCCCTCAGAGAAACACGTTCATGTCTGAAGAGAAAGAAAACAATCTCCTGCTCTCTGTCAGCTGAATGCACACTCAACATGAGTTCACAGACAGCCACCTCTGTTCCTCCTCCACCTGTTGCTGCTCCATCAGTCTGAGCTGCAGCCAGATGCGTAACAGGTGGAGAAACAAAGTTGGAACAGTGAAGCTGAGGGGAGTAAGGAAAAGAAAAGAAAAACTCTATTCCATTTACCTGCGTATCCTTTACCTTGTATGTTGCTCTCCAGAGGGAATATATCTGAACACTTGTCCCGGTCGACGTGTCCCGTGAGACAAAGTTCCGTGACGATGTGGAGAGCCCTCTGGCACAAGGTGATGCTGTCCTCCGAGCGGACACTCATGTCTCTCCTGTTAAGCCATTGCACGCCGGAAGAGCCGGGGGGGCGGCGGTTCATTTGGACGCCGTTTATGCGCCGCGGTGTGCAGCCTGTCCTCGGAAGACAGCGGCGAGGCGCGCTGCGTCCTGATCCATATCCAGTGTGCGCAACGAGGAGCGACCGTCCAGCCCAACCCTCGCTGCGTCCAATGGCTGCGCGCATTGGTCTGGCACCGAGTGAGGAGATTGCATTTTCTAGTAATGACTCCAGTGTTCCCCAAGAGACGACCTGTCTGTGTCCCCGCCTTCAGTCCAGCACACGCTGGTTCATCAGCTCCCTCCTCCCTGCTCACAGCAGTGAGTTCAACAGTCCTGCACAATAAGTCATTATCCTCCCTCACGTTTATCTTCCCCACGTGAAAAGCAGATGGAGCTGGATTCATCAACAATCAGCATGAAACAAGTCCCCAAACGGACGCTAATGGATAGAAATGATGTGGCAGGGAGAGGAAATGTGATCATATAGCATTCATTATCTATACTTACATCCATGATACCTTCAATCACGTATTTATTTGAGGCTACGTGGCCTGAGTCAGAAAACAACCCAATATTCATATGATGTTATCCATAAGATCTGCTATGTATGTATCATCAACACCATCTGGATAATAATGTGGAGTTATTTCATAGTTTCACATCACATTTAAAGAAAAGGCCGTGCAAGTAAATATTACCTGCAGGAGAGATAAAGAGACTTTAAATAAGCAACAAGTCACTGATATTATTAAAAACAGAAATAACAGTTGAAGGATCTTCCAGCGCTGATATGAGGCAGCACTGTTGCCTCTGCTGCAGGAGCTCAGTCCTTATCCAGCCCCTTTTCACAGCACATTTCTATGACACTCTGTTTATACCAGCGGGGGGCACACAGCCGTTGCCGAGGGCGACTGGAAATTTGGAGAGGAGATAAGAACAACAGCTTCACTGAGGGTGGGACAAATATGGTAGAGGCTGAGTCAGAGTGTGGGACTCCTGAGTCCCAGACAAAATGTCTCCTGCAGGAAAAATGTCCTAACAAGGGACATGAGTCACAACAGAAAATAAAAACAATTCAAACACAGCGAGGTGAAAAATGAGACTTTCCTCTCATGAAGCATCCCCGTGAGATTTAGTATGTTCCGGTCCCAACCTGCTTGAAATAGTTACTACTGCTGGGCCAATCTGTCCCAGTTGATAATTGCAATTTGAGCTTTTGAACCATCTGAAACCAAGTTTAGAGATGGACAAAAAGTACCCAACTGATTTCCATCACATCAACTTGAACTCAGACAAGTTGAGTATCTATACAAGGCTCCTTGTTGAACTAACAATTTAAGCAAAATACTTTTGGCTATTCAACTCAATCTGTGCATCTCTTACTCCGAGAGCGTTTAGTTTCCCATGGTGCATTAGTCCCAGCTGCAGGTTGTCTGTCGTGAGGGTTTGGGAGATTGCCTTTGCCTCTGAGTTCATTCCCTCAGTTCATGTCTAGAATGTGGCGAGAACAGAAAATGGAGCCTCCAGCCTGCCAGCTCCACTCTACAATGTGTTTTAATGGTGGTTACAGATTTCTAATTGGTGCGCTGAACAGAGTGAGTGATGAAAAGTGAGTAATTAATGCTGACTCGTAAACACAACAGTAATCACTGCCCACTTTGCATGGATTTTCATTAAGCCTCCAAACACAAAGAAAGAGGCAAAAACATTCATGGAGAACTCCACTGTGACTCCAACAGAAAAAACAAAGCCTTAAAAACCTAAATCGGTGCAGAACCAGACTATGAATTATTCCTGTAGCATTTTACAACATAAACCCTGCCTCCTCCATGTTAGTATTTCTCCCTTTAGGTACCTCTTATCACTCACCTGTATCACCCTAATTTTACCTTCATTTTTGTCCCAAAGGAGGAAATCTTTTTTCACATGCTCCAATCCATGACCACAATTTAAAGTGTTCCCACCCAGCACAGGGTCGCTAACACCACTCTGCTCATCTCCGTGCTCAAACCTTAATGAGCCACGTCCACCTCGGATCAGAAAGCAGTTTTTATTTTTCTTCTTTTGAAACGGCACCATCTGTGGGAGGTTTAGAGGCCGATGAGAACTGATGACTTCCTGCCCATCTGATCAAAAAACACTTATGTCTTGTTACCGAGAGCAATTTCAAAAGACATTTCTGTTTCACTCAGAGGATTTTATTTGAGATGTGGAATCACCTGAGACCAAAGACTTCTTGAGCAGTAAAACATCACACAGCTATGGCGAGGGCACTTTTACTGCGGAGGACCCAACGTGTGCAGTTTCATGTTTACGACCGTCCCATGCTCAAGTGTTTCTGTGCTGGCATTGAATCATAAACGGGCATCCTCCATCTCTTATGGACTGTTACATCCCTGGATGTGTAGATTCTTTTATCAGAAGTCTTAATTACAAATAGATTCACAGAGATAATAGGAATAATGAGTGGGCCGCTGAATTCTTATAGGGCGCTCTCACAGCCTTTTCAGAGAATAATCTTAATGAATCTTGATGAAGGCAATCAGGCACTGATAGTTTTTAAGAGTTTGATATTTGGTGCAGTCTGTCTGGGGCAAGATGTGCAGTTCTAGTTGATAACTCAGGATTGGCCATTGGGAACTCACTTTAAACTTCAGCTTTGGACTTTGTCACTTTTTAATTTCTGGACATGAGAAAACAGATTTGTTCGGTTGGTTGGAAAATGTTCTCCAAGGCCATACAGAACAAAAAACTGAAACAGTAATCTGAGTCTGAGAATGTCAAATGTCGGTGCAAATGTCAGCGGTGTGGCCACGGAGACGGCGTGGAGGGTTCTCCCGTCCCTGGCAGAGGGTACAAGCTGCTCATAAGAGAGCAAACAGAGCAGCAGCAGAGTAACCGTGAGACCAAACACTAGCTCCAAGCCAAGAGACGCTGTTTGTCATCTTCAGTGTTGTGATGCTGCCATCATGGGCGACTGCAGAGGAGTGCTGCGGCGACGCACGCAATTTAAGGAGCCGACCTGTCACATGCGCTGACATTAACGGAGCCAGCGAGTGAGAAATGATTTAATAATTAACATTCATGAGCGGGAACATGGGTGGCCACTGCCTAAAACAAAACACAGCCAGCGCACAACACCAAGATTACAGCCCTAATTGATTACTTTGGAGACATCATCAGAAATCTGAATGCATCAGCACAACGTTTGGAAGAAAGGCCATCTGCTGACATCGTCTGTAATTATTATGGCAAAGAAGATCACAAAACAGCGCGTGTGTACGATGAAGACCCAACGTGTGAGATGGGATTCATTTGTTGTTGAAAAGTTTAATGAGACCCTGGCTGCCCTCGTGGCAAACTCCTGTAAAGACCATTTTCTGTAAATCATTCTCATGATGCTTGCAGCCGGCGGAGCTGGGATTTGTCGCCTGTGAGTGCCAGCTGGTGGATTTAAGAAACATGACAGGGATTATGTTTTAATGTTTGCACCCAGAGAGAGGAGCCTCAATGTACTCTTAAAATGAGAAGCCATTTAAATCCAGAAAAGTAGAGGACTTGTTGATGGAGATCACATCCAGATTCTCTTTTATATCTAATGTTTTTTATATGTGGAAATCTGCAAAGTAAAAATAAGAGGCAGCTCCTCTCCTGCACGTTCAACACAAAGTCAGTGACAGCGATAGTGGAGGGTGACCCTCGACGCTCAGGCCGGGAGCATTTTGTTTTTGCAAAGCTGTAATTTAAAGTCTGAGCAGCCCAAACATGATCTCTCAGTTATTCTGGAATAAAAGAGTTTATTGTTGATTATTTTTTTCTGCATGTCACGTTTCATTTTTTAATAAATCATGCGACCAGCAGCGTCTGTTAATGGACTCACACAGAGCAGTTCAGCTCCTGTAGTTGAGTCAACACGCAGATTCTCCATGTTGCAGAGGACACACGCTTAATGGCCTCCTGTGAAACAGAAAAAAGGTCTCCTCTGTGCTTGAAGAGATCTTTCATTCTCCTGGAGCTGCTGCTCTGATTTAATCATGGACTTTTCTAATGGCTCTGTGGTTTAATTAGGCCATTTAAAGGTTAAGTGCCAGGTCTGCGCCCACACACCCATGATGGTCAGGCTTCTTTCACGACCCAGCTCCCTCTGCAATGTTCCTGTCGGCTCCACTTGTCACCGTAGAGAACATTTATTTCACAGTGTACCTTTAAATGCTCTTTATCCAGCAATCTTTACATTCAAGTTTCACTTCTTCAAACATGATACGAACTAGTCCTCACAGTTTGCGATGTATATTTATCAGCAGGGTCTTTATTCAAGCACGTTTAAATATACATCCAGCCTCACGACCTGTAAATTAGAGACTAACTTTCTCAGAGCTCATCCACGATGGCCACAGTATGGAATAAACATGAGCCCATCTTTCCCGCTCCTCGTCTCTGTTTCACGGCGGCGAGCACACACACTCGGAGCACGGATGCACTTGGATAAGTGGTGACTGATCACGCTGAGAGCGCCTCACTGGGATGTTCAGAACAATTACCTCTGCCTCGCTGCCACTCAGGACCCCTCAGGTGAAGTCATTATCTTAACCAGAGGCTGCTCACTACAGTCACAATTAATTCACATTAACAGTGGATCTCTGGCCACCGGGGCCATCTGGATTCATGGCTCCAATTACACAAGGCAATGTCCTCAATATCACCGCCTCATCTGTTGCTCTGCGGACAGGCTCTTTGTTGAAGGCAGCAAGAGAGAGAGAAAGAGAGGAGTGTTTCCTGGCAGGTGTTTGACACCTATCTTGAAATGTAAAAGTGGGACTTGCTTCACTTTCCTCCTCAAAATGCCTTGAGAGTGCCACTCTGAAGTGTCCTCTGCAGGGAGCCTGTGACTCCAGCTCTCTAACCACCTCAAGCATTTTGCATTTTCTTTGGTCTCTCTCTGTTTGAGTGTTATGGTCGTTTCACGCTGTCACAGCTGCACAGGAGATTTCTGCTCCAGTGGTTGTGCTTAGAAACAATGGACTGGCTCTGTAAAATAACTGAGTGACGGTTTATTAACCATGTTACGATAAATGAAATAGGTTTCCATATACAGCTATCGAATGCTAACTCATGCACCTGTTCTGTCTCACATTCTATGAAGGTGAGTGCTCTGTTGCTGGTGCTTGGTTGATGTCTAAATCAAAGAGCATTACAGGCAGAATTCTGAGTCAAGGGACAGAACATATTGTTCCATTGCTTTGCTTTCAATCATAATTTCCTGCTTTGATTTTCACATTTTCATTTTTCACTGTACATTCAGTTCAAAACAGCGAATCTGAGCGCAGTAATCATGGCAATCGGTGTGCAATCATTTCTCTGATTAAAGGCAAGGTGGTGGGCATCGTTTCCAGGCTCAGCGGAGGTTTGCCGTAGCTGTATGACTGTTTTTCTTCTCTTGAGCCTCGTGTTTGCTTCAACTTCCTGCGTTTCAACAGGAAAGCGACACATGAAGCTGCTGCAGCCTGACATCATAATACGATATCAATTCACGACCACCGCTAATCTAATAAACCTGCTCATGGCCCTCGTCGCACCACAGCCAGAGAAACGCATGTGCTTTGCTCATAATTTATTGGATTGGATATCAAATAATCAATGACTTTGAGGAGATGAAACATGGAACTGCATCATCCATGGCATTTCATTTTTTATTTTTTCTATATCTCCTCCGCAGGGATGATTCAATTTATAAATCACCTCACCTCGCACACACACACACACACGCAGTGACAAATTTACGATCATTTCCACTTCTCCTATCTTAAGATTACCCCGGTGCAGACACACACAGATCAGTGCTGGTCTCTGATTGAGGTGTTGTCATGGTTACCTGGATGTTGGATGGATACCTGGCTGGACCACAGAGGCTCTCCCCACTCACACGGCTATAATTAAACACAATATAAAGCAAACTGCAGCGTTAATCTCTCTCGGTGGGTGCGGCGTTGGATGTTGCAGGGATGTGGGGAGCATGTGTCACTCAAGAGAAATGCAGAGATCCCGTCGTGCAAAGATAAACGGCGTGATAAAGACAGGCTTTTATTGGTTCTCCTTTTGAAAATGCTCTTGTTTCATTTGTATGCGTAGATATGTGTCTTGTAAATCAGCTAGAATTTGATCTGTTTGGGTAAACATGGAGCAGATAGATCTGAGCAGAGCTTAGGTGCAAACCACTTGTTGATTGTAAGATTCTCCACAAAAAAAAAGAAGAATTCAATCTTTGTTTGTGTGATGCAGCCATGTGCTGCGTAACTGGAGACAAATCTCCTGAGATGAGGGCAGACGAGACACATAATCCCCAGTAAAGTCACAAAGGCCTAGTGGTCTTTATTAGAATCCTGAGGTCCGTTTAACTGAAATCAAAAACAAAGACAAGCAGGTCTGGAGAGTGTATTGCGCTTCTGCACCTCCCATCTTTGGGTGACCTCTTCTCAAGCCGCCGCCCACGCACCCGGCACAGGCTTGAATGAAAGGAGGGCTCTTCATCTTCTGCAGCCTCAAAGCATGTTGTTTTGTTTTCCCCAAGGTTATTAAAGGAGGACGAGAGGAACAGCAGCGGTTACATAACTGTGGATAGGTGGCCTTACATAACATGTGTTGCTCAGCTCCTGCTGTGATGGACACACATGATACTTAACTCCTCTTCCCTCTCGGACTCTGAATCCTGTGCCACTTTACTTTCTTCCACTTTATTACCTCAATGTCTCCTTGGATTATAGCTCACTTTTTTCTCATGGCCACAAAACTTTGGCCGATTGCTGTCTGCAAGTACTTCTCTCAGTCTGTTTTATGCTTCAGTCATAGGCATAAATTTAACCTTAGCACAAATCGCTACATTCGATGTATTTCTACATCTCTGGCTGTGATACAAGTATATCCTTCTACTCTGCTCTACATGGTCAGGAACCAGTACTGGTTCCTGACCATGTAGAGTGTGTCAGTGCGTCACCTTGATCCAGATTTTATCAAGATTCATGAATTATTCCCTGGAAAAGAATTAAAAATGTTCTCAATTCTGAGCCCACCATTCTTGGTGAGAATGAGGCAGGATATTAATTTAGAACACTTTACTCTCCTGGGTACAAATCAGCAGACTTCATGATTCAGCCACACAGATAACATCAATTGATCTGGCAAAGTCTCCTCACATATTTACCTGTTGATTCTTTCTTGCCTCAGAATAGCACCATGTGTGAAGCAACAAAGGCCGATAAAACCAGCCTCCTGTCTTGGCTCTTGCAGGCGATGATGCTATCAGGCCGCCTGCCCCCTCTGTATGGGCCAGCCACAGAGATAGGGTGACCATAGGGAGACGCGGCTCATCAGCACATCCCCTGGGACAAAAGGTCAAAGCAGGAGGAAGGGATAACACATCGGAGCTAACAGAGATGCCGCCTCTGCCTCGCTCTATCTTCTTTTTATCAGATGGGATTATGGAGATGGTAATGGTTTCAGGGAATGGACGGGGCAGGGATGTTGAAGCCGGCAATCGACGTTGTCAGCCTCCTCTTTATTTTCACTTTCAGGCTTTTAGGATGTGGACATTTGAGAAGTGGAGGACCACAGATAGAAAGAGAGTGGACGTGCCAGAGCTGTGAGAGTGACAGCTCGTACAGGGATGATTTCTGAAATTATTTCCCCAGTGTTTCAGGAGTGAAATCACTGAAGGTTAGATAGCTGTCCAAAGAAGTTTGTGATTTTATTTTTGTTGTTTTTTAATATTCTAGAACTTCCTGTGTGTCAGGCCTGGAGCATGAACCCAACCTATACGGCAGTAAAGCTGTTTGTTCCAAATAATGACCACGGAGCCAAATACGGAACCTTCCTGGTGGCTGTCATTGGAAATGTGAGGAGGCGTCAAAGACAGTAAATATTGAGGAGCGACCTTCTCCTGCTTGACAGACAGCTGTGCTGCATCTGTAATGGAGCTGCTTAGAAAGTACCTAACATTACCCCCATCATAAATGGAAGACGTCCTAACTGTGCACAGTCTCCCACGCTTGCTCCTCTCGGCCTCTAGTGGAGAGACTGAGCACTTGAACTTTGGAGACTCCTGTTTGTTGCTCACTTGAATCTGACACTAGAAACGAGAGAGAGATGATAAAGTCTCCTGTGCCCTCGCTGTCCACTCATCTAAATGCTTTTGGGGATCGCGTTGCATCCTAAAGATAAAAGATGGGGCGACGTTAGCGGGGGGGGTTGTTGTGTTTATGCTCTCGCTGCTGCATGTTTGCTTTTCATGAATTACTCTGAACACCCAGCTCTGCGCTGTGTATCCACGTGCATGAATCAATATGTGCGCTTGATTTATCCTCTGGCTTATAGCCAAATGATTTTGTTTTTCCCAGTGATTTATTCCTGCTAATTAGCGGAGTCTGGCGTGGAGGTTGTTGCTTTGTTGTTGCAGTGAGTGCTGAGGACGGACGTGTGACATGAACATGCGGCATTTGCTGCGGTTTTACATTTAATGGGTTCTATCTCAGTGAAAAAGTGCAATTATATTATAACTCTGGGGAAAGTGTAGCTGAATCCAATCATAGAGTAATTGTGTCCAGCATCTTTGTGTGCATAGTGCATGTTCCCATGATGCTGAGGCAAGTGCTGAATAAATACATTCATTCTACTCCCCGAGCACCGAAGTCAAGAACTTGGTTATTTTCTTCTTGAGCCTTTCACAAATACCAGTTCTTTTAGAACAGCTCTAGTTCTAGTCTGAAAATGAGTTCTATACACATCATATAACCACCAGTTGCAGTTTTTTAATCTTGATGCTTGATGCTTGTATTCTGCTTGTGTTCACCACACACCGACTCTTTGTGTTTTCGTGAGACAGGAATCCCTCTAGGAAATGGAGCTAACCGATCCTGACATCTCTCATTATTTATGTAGTGACTAAATGACTGTTGAAAAAGATGCCTCAGTCACTGAATATGTTGCCTTAGCAGTGTGATGTGGCGTCACGGTCCGTTTTCTCTGAAGCGCAACAAGATAAATGTCCCCTGACGTTCATGTCAGCCGTCTTTATTTGAGACGAGGCGACATCTCTGTTAATGGAGCTATGGAACCCTGCATCTTCACGGCGGCAAACTTTGTTTTGGATCTGAATTCAGGGGAAAGGGAGTCCCTGAAAGTGCCTGTTGTTGTTGTCCAAATAGAGCACTTACTTCATTATCTCTCTATGACCTGTCACCATCTCCCGGCTTTTAAATGTCATTTCACCAATGCATCGTCGTCTTCAGTCCATTCAAACTCTGCTGAGCTCCAGCAGCCATTTCAGAAAGTGTTTGTGTTCCTGGATTTCCATCCTCACCTCCCATCCACTCTGGTACATCTGTGCTTCTCCTGCTAACCTTTAAATGCAGATGTGCCCCCCCCCCCGGCTGGCTGGGCGGTTCTCCTGCTGCCTTAAAGGTTAATAGATTGCCTGCCCCCCTTGTGCAGCGGGGTGCAATACGACGCTCTCATGTTGCATCACGTTTGCCGTTTTGAGTCGCAGAGTGGGTCCTGCATGACAGGAATTTAATTGTGTCTTCAGAGTTTGACCTGTTATTTTTCTGCTTGATCACCCATAGAAATGTTCTGCAAACATTGAGCCAGCGTGACAACAAGACAGTCGAAAACAGTCTTAGAGATTTAAGCCCGATAGCAGCATCCAGCCACTTCAGTCTATTTTTCTGTGAGCGCTACGTTTCAAAAATAATAACCTTCAAAATCGGGCCAGTCTGTGTTTTGCTTTGTGGGCAAAATGCTATCTGTGCTAGTTAGCATGAAGGTTCTCCTGCTGTTCACACACACACAGGCAGGACCACGGGAGTGAGAGAGAGAAGAAAGAAGAGGAGACTAGCTATTGGAAAAGGCACAGCGAGAACCATCGAGCCACATCGATTTCTCTCAGGGCGACGGCGGTGCTGATGATCCTGCATTGAATGTTGTGTTACATAAGATTCGTGCCACAGCTGAGGGGAATGACACAAGTAAACAAGGCATGGTTGCAAATACAAGCAATTACTAGTGACAGGGTCGGAGATGTGGGGCCACTGGGAACCAGGGGGGAAGTCCTACACTGGAAAATCACCAGGAAATCCACTGGTTCTCCTCGGTGTGATCGTCTCACATCACTGAGCGTGTGTTAGCCGTGAGACGCAACATGACAGAGTCGCTTCATGTCCACTGGGCTGGTCTGAGTCCTGTGCTGAATGCCTGCTCTCGTCTTGGGCTGCTTTCAGTTCCTCTGTTGAGCTTGAGTTTCTCATCCCATAACTGTGACGTTTAATCCATTTAACCACAAGTTGTTGAAATGAAAGTAAGTTAATGAACACACTTTTAAAATTCTTTAATCATCTGTCCCTGATGGAAGTTGCCGAAGAGTTTCATTTTTAACATCCTCTGTTCATCTTTAACTCGACTATCAAATGTCTCGCAAGCTTAAACTCAAATTTGCTCCTTTGTATGGAAATTAGATTTTTGCGCCGTCGTTCTTTGAGCTCGTTGTTCAGCAGAATGAACGCGGCTTCGTGGACGTGTCAACAGCTCTGATGGGAATAATGCATTGCTTATTTAAACGTAGCCAGAATCCCATTCATTACCACTGGAGCAGCCCCGGTCGTCTCTCTTCACTGCTTCGCTGATTAGATACTTTCTCAACGCCGTGTTCATGCTTCTTGAATAATGCGTCTGTGTTGTGAGGCGGCCTGGCAGCAGACATTCATTTGTTAGAATTACTGGTTTTGTCAGGAGTTCTGTGAAATGCTGTTGTCACTGTTTGATGTGTCTCTCTTGATTTTGTTGCTCTGGTTTCAAAAACAATGTCAGCAGACGCAAAGAAGTTGATGCATGTGACAGCACAGTTTTATTTTGCAAGCAACCGTGTTTCCATGCGAATTTAGTTGACTGTCGAATGTCCTGCAGCAGAGCTCATTCCTGTCCAACTGAAATTCTGCTAATCTGTCTTAATCATTCGTTGCAAGTTTTAAAGCTATGAACTGTTGATTCCAAACTGAATTCCCATTTTCTCAGTTGCACGGTGGCGGTAGCTCCAGGGTTATTATCATAAAAGGAGCAGAAGCTCAAGGCTGAGGATGAGCTGCAAGTGCTCTGGGATAATAGAGGCCGACTGACTCATGAGGCAAAATACAAAACCTTTGAATGTGCTTCAGCTTTTCTCTCACACGTGACTGGCTCGTTGTCGTTCTCGTGTCAGGAACATTCACTTCACTGTATTCAGACAGAAGTTGGCAACGCAGACGGGGAGTGAACCACGTAGTCAAATTGCTCAGTGGGTAGAGAAGTCCTCCCTGTCCCCGTGTGCGGGTTTGTCCTGGAAATGATTGGTTACAACGCCAGAGTCTTTAAATCTAAATGCTTTGTCAACAAGCGTGTTGTGGCATCTCTGTAAACAGGCAAAGGCAAAATGTTCCTCCAGAAAACCAGACGTCATCGAGACCCACAGTGGACTTTAGTGTTCTTGTCCTTAACTGTTCCCTTGATTTATGCGTCTGTTTCCTCGTTCCGCTGAGTGGGGTCTAGCTGCATCACTGACCTTAAAAAACCTTTTGACCATGAGACAGTTTTGGATCTAATGGCCTGAAAACAAAAAACAGTCAGACCTGTTTCATCAGAGGAAGGGCTGAGCCTTTTTATTTATTTATTTTTTAAAAAATCTTTTAAAAAGAACAGAGTTAATGTAAAAGATTAACCCTGATGTTTTTACTTGCTGTAAGGAAAACAAAAATCCAGCATTACCTGGAGCATTTGCTGGGTAAACTCTAAATTCAGAATAACTTGGAGAAATGCCTCCTTTATTTAGTATAAACACAGTCCTCTAATTAAAATGCTTTCCTTACAGCTCCCACAGATAAAATAATACCTGTGTCACCCTGGCTTCATATAATTAGAACTTGGCCTTTTAACAGTTTATAAAAATTGCCCCAATATCTTTCCCAGACGAATCAGTGTTTGTTGATATGAAAACTTTGATCTTGCAGAGCCAAAAATGCAGAATAAATGTTCATAGTTCATAATCATTAACATTTATTTAAAGTTGATGGCTAAACTTGAAAGAATCAATATACTTTTCTTTTTTTTTGTATCTGCTCAGGTCTAGTAAAAGCTCTTGGCTGTGTCCCGTCCCAGCTGAACTGTCAGCGATCGGTGCAGTAATCCAATAATACTTGATGCAATTAGGACCTGAAGGGCAGGACAGCGTCCTGAAGGACGATGTCTTACTCCACTCATTTAGAGTGTTTCAGTTTCAAGTTTTAAACTCTGGGATGTGAAGCGTTCCTCTCCCTGCAGGGACATCTCTGGGAACAAAGTCCTCATCCCAGATATTACAGAAATAGGACATTTCAACAAATGACCTTTGTTGTTTCTTTCAGATGAAAGATTACATCAAGAAAGAATTTGTCAACCCATTTGATTGTCTCTGGTATAGAAGAGTAAATGTTTCATACCTTGGGAGATGGATCCCTGGCTGTCCGATAGATCGTCATTAGAAATGTCTTCTGTTAGTTGTTTTTGGACGAACCTGGGAGACAGAGCCAGGTGTTAAATACTTACTGCACTTTAAGAAAGTTTGATCACGTGTTTCCTGGGCGTCAGTGTAATTGTTTAGGTGTTATTTTATTATCTAATCTCATCAAATGATTTCAATGTGAAATGTCCTCGTGAAGCTCTTATTCCCTACGAGGGGCCATGAAGAACTGATACTTCTCTAAGGTGGAGGTACTTTACGACTGTGCTTGAGGCGGTGATCCCTCCCACCTCTCTCCCCGAGCCAGATGAGCATAAAACTTTATTTCAATTTTGAGACAAAAGGTCGTGTCCTCCTTTCGTCTCCTGCCAGCTGGACGCAGAGACAAACCACCGCCTGCTGCCAGGACAATTACTGGACGTCCGCTCACTCTCCCTTTGTCCTTCCCAAATTCATTACATCCTGCGCCTCCCAAACCTTTCATCAGACCTGAGAGCACACTCTGATTGACACTTGTCGAGCTAATCACTGAGCCGAGTCGTGCCTGTGCTGCTCCTCTACCTCACAAACACTGTCAGCAAGCAGAGGAGCCCGTCAGCCACAGCATCTCCTCCGTGTTTAATTGCTAATGAAGTAGCTTTCGAGATTACAGGCTGCTCTGGAAGCTCAGCTAGCGCTTACATTACTGAGTTAGTGTAAATGCAAGCGAGCTAAAATATGACTGAGTCCATTCAGCAGAATCCGGTTAACAGAGGCGAAGCGTGCATATCTGTGTTGACATGTCCCAGATGTGTTTATGTCCTAGAATCCTTCTGCTTGCACACACAAGCAAATTGAGTTCAGTAGTGCACAAGAAAAAAAAGAGGAACATGTAATTAGAGAATCAAGAGAAGATTTACTGATTAAAGGAACAGGAGATGATCCTCGTCAAGGAGATGTAATTCTCTGATCTCTGTGGGTGTGTGTGTGTGTGTGTGTTCTGGACATGAGGAAATGCCGAGCTGAACTTTAAAGGTGTCTGCTGAGCGTCCCTGGAATCAAAGTCCAGGCTTCTGCTCTTCAGGACCCAGAGACATGTGATGATATTTCTCTAAAGAAAACCCTCGAGAGGAAGCGTGCACCTCATGAGACGCTTGCATCACCGACTGACAGATGGAGAGCAAATGTCTCCCAAATCCAAAACTTTAGGATGACGGCTTAAAAAAGTTGAGATGTCCTCCCTCCGATGTCATAACTCTCTTTATCTCTGACGCCTGCCATTGTAAAGCTGCGCCTGATGAGGGTCTGTGGGTGACAGGAGATGGTAAATACAACTCTCAGCTGTGACAGGTCCTGAAACATCTGGGGGACGAGTGACAAGTCAGAGCCGCTGCTGGGGAATGAGTCTACAGAAAAAAAGGCTAAATAAATAGATTAAAGAGTTTTATGAGATGTGGAACTTGAGTTAGTGGCCCTGACGTTGAGGGGCTGCGCTGCAGACGGAGGTGGGATCATAAATATTCCTTCTGACATCTTCTACACATCATGAAATATTGATTTTCATCACAACACTTTAAAAACTAAATATGTGTCCAATGACAATGAAAGGCTGGGAACTCTGGAATGTGATGGACCACCTGAAGATATCAGGGGGTCGTGCTGCTTTTCTTTCGGTCCGGTTTGCTGGAGCAGGAGCGAGGTGTCTAGTCAAAGGTTGACCTTTCTGTTGTGACCAGTGCTGTGCTGTTTGCATAACGTAAACTGATGAGTTACAAAGAGCTGACCTTTTTTCCTTTCTCCAACAGTATTCTACTCTGACTATGATGATCATCATCATGACAAAACCAAGCATATTTGTATCAACTCTGTTCAACAAGAACAGGAGAGTTTGCATGATTAAAATCACTCTTTAATGAGAGAGAGGACAGCTCTCATCTTATTATCCAGCTGACAAGTGATTTCCCCCCAAAACAATGATAAAAGCATCATCAGACAGATCAACCTTTCAAAGCGCTGCCACTGAGCACGACCCGGTTTGTCAGGGGGGATCTCGGCAGGTTTGTCTGTCTTGTGATATTTGTGTTAAACACTTGCGGTGTGGCGTTGGAAAAGCAAGTTGATCTTTTACGAGCCGCAGCCCGGCGCCACCTGCTGAGTCCTCGCGAGTCCTCCCGACGAGCACAGACCGTTCTTTCCTCCAGATCAACTGCACTGCAGCATTTCACGCTGCCCCTTCACATCAGAGGAAACAGAGGCAAAAGAAAGTGCAACATTATGTCCTGCCTGTTGATTCAGCTCATCTGTGCTTGCTGTAATTTTCCAGCCCGTTCCCAGCGGCGTGTGATGATTTGACAGATTTTGACTGATGACCTGCAGTCCGGCGCTTTGGCCTCGTCCAGCTCTGTTGTCTCATGTGTTTGTCACTTTAATTCAAATCATCGTCTGTTTTGAAATATGAACCCTAACAATACACCAGACCACTATTTTTTACAGCCTCAGACTTTAATGGAATTATATATATGAGTTATAATCCATCGGTACTGAGTTTAGCAAGACATTTAATGCACCCTTGAAGCGTTTCTGTCCTCTCATATGATGCTCAACCTGGAGGCATTATTTCCCAAGACGCTGAACCATTTCTAAATAATTCATTTTTCTGCAATGTGTTATTCATTTATTGTTTTAACAGTTAAATCTGCATAAACTCTCCCTGGACGGACCCAGCATTTTCTATTCAAACTACAGGCAGAAATGTCTTTTGTGAATATATGATGGGATAATTCAACCTCACATTTCAGAGTTCATCTTGTTTACTGAGCTGAGGATGAACCTGAAGTACTACATTCACCGGCAGAGGAGCATCTGTTTAAGACAAGCGTATTTTGTGCTGTCACAGCTAATATTAGCTTTATATACCTGCTACAGCTGATGTAATATTATCACAATGGAAGGCAGGGGTGGTGTTTACTGTACACATGGGCTTATCCCTCAGCCATTCTGAGGGGGCTTATAGCCTGCATGAGATTTATGACGGGGATGCGGGGGGACGCCTACGCTCAACCAGTTGTTTTGATCCGAGCTAGCATCTGTTTGCTTTCTCACTTAGTGATGAGCAGAGAACAAATGGTCCCAAAAGAGCCAGAGTCTGAGCGCGTGCACTGAGCTGGAGGACGTGTAGCGACAGAGCTAATCTCTCTGATGCTGGTGAAATGTGTCAGGAAATAAACCAGTGACCTGTTGATGATTGTAAAACCACTTACAGATAAATCTTGGTTTAATATCTATCTGTTGGCCCCTAAGGTACAATACTATTAACTAAGTGATGAAAGCCGCCCCAGATGTGGAGCAGCTCTGCTCATCTGTTCTCTCGCTGATGGAAGAACTCAGCTGTAATGGCAGAGGTCAGAAAGTGCGAGCGTTCCTCTACCCCCCCATTACAAAATGTGCAAATACTTCATTCACCTTCAAGTACCTTTTCATAGTGTAATCAACACACTCACACACCCATGAGACCACACACACACACACACACAGAGACTGAAGCGATGAAGTGTCTCTTGTTTGAAGGAGGGCTTCCAGGACGTCGCTGTAACGTAATCCCCTTCAGTCCCACAGTCAACAGAGAAGGGTCTCAATATAATTACATTTATGACAGAATCACGCCACATCCCATCCGTCAGGAGGAGGAGGAGGGGCGGGGGTAGGGGGGGTGGTTTTGTTGTCTGTCCACTGAGTGGAGTGGAGATATCACTTCACCCACTTGCAGCGTATTAGGCTCCAGCTAATTGAATGAACTGGACGAGGATTAAAACCACTGCAGGAGTCTGCTCTCCGAGCCGCCCACTCACCGGCTCATCTGTAAACGATATCCTTCTCATACCTGAGGATGCTCAAACTTTCATCCTCCCTCAACACACATCAGCACGTCTGGGCTGTTTCTAAATTAGGGCTGTAATTAATGTAGTTATCATTGTTCTATTTTCCTTTTTGCAAAATAGATTTATTAATTTAATTAAAACGTTAATTAACATTTGCTTTGGGATCAGGATCTTTAATAACAGCTGATTGGTGCTGTGTTATTAAAGTTCCGAACAGCCGTCTGATCCAAATCGATTAGTAACGCTGCCGCCGCTGCTCTGAACACCAGCGATCAGAAATAGACGAGCAGCGAAACTGTGCTTGTTTAGCTCATTGCTCAGTGAGACATGAGGTGTGTTTACTGACCTGTGCTCTCCCTGAGTCTAAAGTTAGAAGCATCCATCATGTTCACACTTCTGTTAGACGCTGAATCAAGGACAGAAAGTTTCAGTGAGGGCTGCTACTTTATTGCATCATAGGACTTTTTGGATTCGGTGTTCAGCTCATACACCATTCCTCAAACTTTAGTTAAGAGCAACCACAATTCACACGAAATAGAAGCTATTCATCACATCACGTCACGGGCATTAAATGGTGAGGTTTTCCTGGAACTGAACTCACCATCTGCTCAGTGTTTCAATGCATCAACATTTTGTTGATATTGTTTTGGATCGCAACAGAAAAACAAATGATGATGATTTTTTTGCCCAAAGAGTTCACTGGGTTAGTGCTTTTCACACTGGTTACATTACCCATGATCCTTCAGAGCTCCTCAGTCTGGTCCGTGTCCAGGTGACTGGAGACGCAGTGATAAAAGCTTCAGAGCCCAGACAAACAGGGCTTTGAACAGGGCACGTTCGGTTGAAAGAAGAGCCATTCGCCTGCGTGCTTGCTGATTAAACACAGGTGGCTTTGCCAGGCTGTGCTAACCCACACGCTGGCAGACCAAATTGGGTCAATTCAAAAACATCTGCTATAAACTGATGCACTAATCTGAGTGTTGTTGTTTTTTTGAAATTGCAGATGAACAGCGTGGCATGTGTTCAGGGACGCTGGTGATGCTCGTGTGCATTAAGGTGGAGCTGCCGACGCTCTCTGCCTGCACTCTGCAGGAGGCGGTGTGCTGCGGCTCTTCCAGCCTGTTGCTAGGTTTCCCCTGTGCTCTACCTGACTGCTTTTGTTCTCAGGAAACAGACCAGACCAGTTGGCGGCTGGATGAGTTGTCCTCATAAGAACGATCTGGATGTTTTGTCCAATCTGGGCTGCTGTAAAGAACATGGCCCACCCTACACAGTGTTTGAAGAGAAAGAGCTCCTTCAAGGGTCAAGGGAAAAAATGAATCTAAAAATCGATTTCACCTAAATCTTACACACTGAAGCTTGAAGTCAAGGTTCTGTTTTTGTCGTAACATTGTTAGTTACTCTTTCCTCTGGATTTAGTTTTAATGTTTAAAGGATATTTGTTGTATAATATTTGCAGGGCTGGAGACCGGGCTGGATGTTGTTGGACGATCGTTCACCTGCTGTTGCTTCACATCTTCTCTGGTAAGTTATGAGAGTAAAGGATCGTCTGTGTCCACAGTACAGGTGGTGTCTGGTTCTGATGGGCTTTGGCTGAAGGTCGATTGGACGATGCAAAATGTCATCTGCAGACAAACAAACAAGTCCTGGATTGACTGTGAACAAAATGAGAACATCAATCCCTTGTATTTCCAGACAGAGCTTATTTCTAAATCTCTCCATCACAATATGTGGTATAGTTTATTCAAACATCTTTATTTACATCCTCCCACGTAGACCTCAACCACAACGCCACCTCACTGCGCTTTAGAATTCCCTTTTGTTTTCCGTCCACCGTGGCTCGGCCCTGCTGCGTTGCCACGGACTCGCACCACGCTGGACTGCAACATTTCAATTGGCTTGTCGCAGCCGCTACTTAATTATTATCCTCCGAGGAATAATTACAGGATGCCAGGAGGTTCTCTGAGCCTGATGGACAAAGCTATTTGTGGCGCGTTCCCGTCTTTGTTAGCACAACTCGCACTTAAGCTGCGTCTGTGTGACATGTGGGGCTAAATGTTTGTTTCTGCAGCCTAGGAATAGAGATGCTCCGTGCCTGCAGTCAGTGCTGATGGTTGCTCGTGTCTTGTCACAGTATATAAATTAGCTGTCACACGAGATTAGCCGAGTAAATCCCACCTGCTCTTTGGGCAAGTGCTGACAGAGGATCAGGAACCCACGCTGAATCTGGAAATCTGAGGAATGATGAGAGCACTAAAGACGCTTTGAGGAGAGGGGGTGAATAGCACTGCAGCGAGCGGGCGAACATTAGAATTTGACCCCAACACTGGGAGGGAGGTGGTGACGACCCTCGGGGACCCTGCCACCTTTCAACTCATTAATTATCACCCTGTCTGGAGTGTTGCATAAGTAATATAGAAATAACAAAAGGATTGTGATCTCCTGCATCTCCTCAGCAGGAGAGCTGGGTGATGAAACCATGCTCGTCCTTTCAACATTGAGCTCATCAAATCCTGCACGTTTGATTCTTGTCACTGCGTTCATACTGATTTGGGCTGAAGCATTTTCATCAGAGCAGCCTGAGAAACTGGTGACTGCAATCAACTCTGAAATCCTAAAATTAATTTCAAAAGCTCGGGATATAAAGCAGTTTGAGACCACGTGTTGTCTCCTGGAGGGTTAATGTGTTTGTTTCATTTATGTGGAGGGAGAAGAGGACGCTTAGGCAGGAAAAATAACAAGCAAGACATCACATAATATACGGCAGCAACAAAGAGGAACCAGAGAGTAAGGTGTGGATTTACTGTGTCCACATGTGTCCAATTCAAGCTCCAGTGTGCGCTGAGCCTTTTACTGTTTTATTAGACTTTCTACTTGTTCCGACAATAACAGCATAGTGGAGGGTCAAATGCAGAGCGGCCCTCTGCTGCTGTCCTCCACAGACCTCGTTTGAACAAACCTTATCGCCCTAGAAATACGACCAGAGAAATAAAAGATTATTTTTATTATTTGTGTTGCTCATTGATCATGAGATTCTGTAGACGTTTTGTGATGTGAGGTCCCACTGTGAGGTTGACTACTTCCCATGTATGGCTCAACATGTCAGGCTGCCAGGCGACTCGGGTGTGAATTGTGATTTCTGTTTGCACAGCTGGGTATTCCTTTAGCCCACGTCCATTTAAGTGCACCGACAGGAGCACTTGACCACGGCCTGGAGCGACGCCCTCCAGTTCCAGAACAACTTGACAATACTTCAGCCGTGTTTCTCTTTAGCTGTTTTACACAAAGAAATAAAAAATGGCCCCAGGGTTTTATGGGTAATTCCAGGCAGCAAGGTTATCGTGACCACTAAAACTATTTCGCTCAGTGATGGGATACTTTGGATCTGAAAGGGCTAAAAACATGACGTTAATGAGTTTCATGTTGAATCTGAATGTCAGCATGGAGGCATTTTATGTTGTTCTTCTGTTGAGGAAGAGGTCGGTATTTATTTCAATTGGATTTGGACTCACACGCTTCATAATGAGTGAAATTTCATTTTCGGGTGAACCATCCCAAGTCAGCCAGTGCAGAGCTTGTGCTTGATTAGCCAAACACAGAGAAACATGTCAAACCTCTAGCGGTTCCACAGGCATTCAACAGTAAGAGCTGCACTCTGAAAAAATTACAGACGACTGAAAGAGGCTGTAAAAAAAAAAAAAAAAGAGAATCACTAATTGCTTTCACGGCGGTGATTGCCATAAGATGAGGTGAGCGGGGACACGCTCTCCTCAGACTGTGGCTCAGAGGAATACGTCCTGTGAGGGTCGTTTTTGAGACCAGCATGAGGCTGCCATGTGTTCTGAGCACAGATGTATTCGCAGAGAGACAGGGAGGCTGCTGGCAGAGAAGATTAACGAAGCTGCAGGAAACTCACAACACTTGTATGGTCCGTGTTGAGAAAAGCTGGGAATTTAACCTTATTATTTTCCCTTCTTCTCATTTTGGGGACACTGTACATGGCTTTGATCTTATATTATTTTAAAATGGAGCCTGTGTGATAAATCTGCTGATATGAGCCTTTCACTGATATATCATTTGTATTTGCTGATATTTGGCATTATGCTACTTTTATTCGACAGAATAAATAATCTGTTTTCCTGCGCCTGGTTTTTCTTCAGTCAGGAGGAGACATTCAGGTACAGTCTCTTATCTCATGTCTTCAGTAAAGTCACTTGTTGCATTTGAGTCAAAGTCGAGGCTCCTTCATAATTCTCTTACATCATCAGTACATCTCTAACGCCACCTGCTGGTTCGACTGTCTCAACTATCTTTTCACTGTCCGGGTTTGAATCCCTCTGACAAACAACATGTAATTAATAACACACTGGACAGGGGGTGAAAAAGATTTGATTTGCTCTCATTGTGTTGAGGTCTAGTGTCATTTTATACCTTCCATTATACCTAAGTAAAATATAATGATTTAATACTAATTATTATGTACAATTCCAATTTAAAAATGTGTAATATAATATTGGAAATATAGTGCTATACATTTCTGCTAGAATATTTAATATATATAATACTATATTAAAAATAAATATACGGGAATATCATTGATATTATATTGTGCCATACAAACAATGTTAATTAGTATTAATATTTAACTCAACCAGAACACCTCTCTGGTAAAAACAAAAAACACAAAAAATCCCAAAGGGGATGAAATGAATTATAAATAACTATAGAAGGGCTGGGTGGTCTGGAACAAATACGATGCAGTTCAATTGTGTGTCTAATATGTACTAACTTTACAGGATGTGGTTTTACAAAACTGTTCACGCTTTATTCTGAAGCGCGCGGAACTTCCGGTCGTGCTTATCGTGCTAGCGGTAGCTTGACCTCGCTCCGGCGCCACTTTAGTTTGGATGAAGACTTGAGTCGCGATTTGTCTCAATGAGGTTTCGCTCGTTGACCATGAAGCTGCGGCAGAGGCGGCTCGCACCCTCCGCACCGAAGCTCTCTGGAGGGATTCTCTAACGATTCTGCGAAGTTAAAACGTGAGTTTCCACCAAGTTTTCCGAAGTTTGTTCGTTGCTGTCCAGAAATTAGTTTGGCGTTAGTTTGGGTTCGCTAGCTTAACCTCGCACTGTTAACGCGTTAGCTTCTTTTCTAGCCTCAAACTTTTTGATGTGATTC
The DNA here is from genome assembly GCA_016785235.1 of Pseudorhombus dupliciocellatus. Taxonomy (NCBI): domain Eukaryota; kingdom Metazoa; phylum Chordata; class Actinopteri; order Pleuronectiformes; family Paralichthyidae; genus Pseudorhombus; species Pseudorhombus dupliciocellatus. Next base: position 259,794 of record JAFBJW010000086.1, read on the forward strand.
TCATCGGTTATTTGAACCGGTTTTTACTCTTTGCTCCGTGTGAACAGAGATAGAGTTTTACTCTAAACAGAGAATAGAAATAATAAATAATTCTACAAGAGTTGGTCCAGCTGAAGTTACTTGTTTTGGAATTTCTAGCCTCATTCCAGATGTTCTAGCTAGCTCTGGCTTTAACTTAATCGCTTCAATAACTGCACTTCTGATTGGCAGTACTGCGCTACTGCAATTTTGGAGTGGTACTACTGAAAACATCTTGAACTCGTAAATCTAGACGTAAATTATGCTACAGAGATCAATTATTTGACAGAACATCTCCAATCCTGATCCTGATGTGTTGCTAAGTTGTTGTCTTCTTCAGGATCCTCTCTGTGTATTAAACCTTAATTTCCAGTATTTTTCTAAAGTGCTTTAATGCAGCAGCATCATTAAACCAGAGCTGATTTATGCATCATTCATCCATTAATGTTGAAGCCAAGTAGTGAGTCACTGTGGTGAACTTGGCTCTGGTTTCCAGCAGCAGTCACTGGAGAGGAGACAGTAGCAGGCAGTGGTTTAGATCTGCTTCAGGTCCAGAGTCGGCTTCTTTCTTTATCAGTCTCAGACTTGTGCAGCTTTTTGTTTGGGTAAACCTCTGTGGTACTGAGACGTTCAGGAAGAACCTTGGTCCGGAGGCGCTGCCTGACCTGCTGGCAGCCCTCCACCCTCACTATGTCTGCTGATGGTGTTTTGGCTCCCAGGCACAGCAACAGAAAACAAAAGATTTTATTTCCCTCTCTGGTAATAACCATATTTGTATCCCCAACACTTACACAGCTAATGGTCCACAGGGAATCCATGCTGGTGTATCTTTGCTTACACAGCTATATTCACTGTTACAGTGGGAAAATGAGCATAATAAAACACTTGGTAAATAAGTCAAATCTCCTGGTAGTAATCATCTTATTTCCTCAGGCATGTGTTTGTACCTCAGTCCATTACCAAAGTTATCCTGCTGTTATTTCAAAAAGGTTCTTAGCTGTTTAGATTTTATTTATCCACAAAACTGACAGAGCCCTTTTCCATTCTGTCAAACCTTTACTTTTTTTGTGGCATTTAAATTCTTTACATTCTTGGTACAGAACTCCCTTGCTGCTGTAGTGTGAGTGAAGGGAGGTGTTGCTGTAAAGCCTCATGCTATATTGGGATGTTTACTCGCTTCTGAAATTAGATTAAAACTGTTTTGTTTTGCTGGAACAGAATTGAAGATGAAGTTGAGCTATAAATTCCTTCTTAAAATGGATATCTCACTGTGCTGTACGAGCTGATGAAAGTTTCATAGTGGTTTTAGATTTTGGATAGTTGGATGTTTGGAGCTGTAAAGGTGGACGGTGCTGAGATCACTGGAAAGTGGTAGTTTGGGGCTGAAAGAGGAAGACATTTTCCCAGAATGTGCCAGGATACGCTTCCTGACAGCAGAGTGAAGGTCTTCCTGAGTTTGGGGATTCCTCTGTTTCAAGGCCTGTTTTGCTTTCAGCTCATTCATGTAAAACTCATTTCACTCTGCAGTATTTTACTTTTGATGCCTTTTCTGATTATGACTAAGATGTGGAAATCTTTATAACAAAAGCAGAAAAGGCTGTTTTTCTTGGCTTCCTCTCGCCACTTTCCACCATCCTCTTTATTTTCCCTTGTTCCAGTTTGATTTCTCATCGTGATGTAGTCGGAGCCACGTGGAAAAACTGCAGTAACTGGGGATCAGTGTGGCAGTGCTGCCATGTGAGTCTGTTGGAGACAAAGACTTGTTTGTGCAGTGTCTCCGTGTGGCTGCTGCCACTGCAATGACGGAATAACGCAGCAGTTTAAAGCACGAGCTGTTGTTTCTGTCAAACAGTCTGACCTCACAGCAGCCCAGAGTAAAGGTCCACTCCACCACCTCTCAGGGGGACGTGTAAACAAAGGTCCGCTGTTTGACTGTTTCACGTGGCACTGACTTTCAACAGTCTCTGACTGGATTCACGTCTGTTTACCTCTGATAATATCACATATTATTCATACTAATCACGTGACTGTGCTGCTGAATGCTTCATCTGAAATACACATCTGCATCACAGCTGGAGCACGACTGTCTGAGGCACCAGGGAGTGAGGTGGGTGTGGGGGGTCACAGAGGTCCATGGAGATGTTGGTACCAGACGCCAGTGTTACTAACCTGCTCAGGAATGTGCCTGGCATCATCAATCATGATTACTCTTCATCACGTGGAGAGAGAGGTGCTTCTCGTTTTACTCTTGTTAAGTGATAGGTGCTGTCTCTGTCTTAAAGTGACTTGACCTGCAGAAGGTCTGCATGCAGGGCGGTGGAGTGGAGCATGTGACGGCTCACACTGGGTTTCCTCTCTTCATGCCATTTGTTTTTTTTTTTCAGGATTCACACTGAGATAAAAATATTTGGATTTACAACAAATAAAAGCTGCAGTTTTCTCTCTGGGTGAAAGCAGCTGAACAAATACGGCTTTCACCCTGTCGGGAGTGACGGGTGGTTTTCCATCACTCTCCGGAAATACCTGCGGAGGAAGACGAAGACGCGCATCTGTGGCTTTCCTCCACCCTCTCACCCATGGGAACTGAAAAACATCATTGGAAAGCGAGTTGGTTTATTGTGATATTTTCTTGAGCATATTCATGTTTTGTCTTGCTTTAAATGAATGAATGAATCCTGGCCAGTATTCAGTTCATAATGAATTTGGATATGTTTATGGAGCTCTGCAGGAGCGTGCATGTTGTTTGGAGAGAAACTCCAGCTCCTGTTTCTGTGTCATGTGAAGGAGAATTAAAGCAACGGAGCACTTAAAGGCCCCTTGTGTTAGCTGCACTCCCAACCCCCCAGCATTGGCTTAATTACACTCCTCATGCCCATTTTTTACCCCGCTAGGTGTGACACTGTGACCCCGGGTAGGGAGGATATTAAATCTGCAGACCCTGCCCCCCCTAGTCTCTTACCATGGGAAGTCTGAACAAGCACAGCCTCTGTTTTTATGACGTTAGTTCTAGTTTTAACTCCACAAACTCTGCTCTGTCTTCAGCCTCAGCAAATCAGATTGTATTTGAAGCATGCTCATTGCAAAGTGAAGGGGGAGACATGTGATGAGTGTTTGAAACCGGCAGTCATGTGGAAACCATCCAACTTTGTTGTGGAAGTTTGAGATGCCAAACATGCCGATGCTACGAGCGCCTGAGACCCCTGGGAGAATGGTGGCATTATTCCAGATGGGGGCTCTGCCCACAAGCACCCATGATTTCCTGGCCGCCGGAAGTTTGGCCTGCTGGGTAAAACCCCCGGGATCACTTTGTTTTTTTTGTCTCTCAAGCAGCCGGGTGATTGTGACACAAAGTGCGGGGTTAATCTGATGTAGCACCCAGTGGAAGAGAAAGAATGATAGCTGGCATCATAACATGATTAGTGATAACACAGTTAAACTTTTTTCACTTGGAAATGTGGAAACACACAAACAGGCTCTGTTTGCAACTACCGTGAACAATAAACCGTTTGAGGAGATAAAGTGACAACTGTATTCATTGATAGCTGGTCCACATGTTCAGACTCCTCCTTTAAAAACCTGCCTCCTTCTCTTTTGCAGATTCTTTGAACCGAAGATGATGATGTCTGATGCCAGTGACATGTTGGCAGCTGCCCTGGAGCAGATGGATGGGATCATAGCAGGTAACCACACTGCACACTCTGACTTGAAGACCTGGCCACAGCACTTACGGTGGTATATACCGTGGGGTCCAGCCACATCTGGGAGCCATTAGATTGCAATCTGGGAGTTCTGCTTCCAGTGGACAGCAACAAAATGGTTTTCCCTTTCTGCCTCCTAATGTGATCCTCTTGAATATACATAGAAGTCTGAAATAAAGGTGGCATGGTGCTGCTGGATCACTGGTCACTGGCTCTTTCTGCCCCAACTGTGGGGAGAGAAAGTTTCCATTGTCCCAGCCGTGACGGAAACTAATGATTATTCAAGCTCTGAGTTTGGAAGACAAACTCCTGCCTGGGAACTTTTGGCCACATGCTGTATACTTGTGCTGCAGCAGATGAGCGGAGCAGGCTTCAGTCCCTGCTTTTCCACTGATGTGTGTAATTATAGCTCTGACCTTTCCAATCAGAGCAAGGCGGCTGATCACATGATCCGCAGTCCCCACTGTTTCCACAGAAACCACAGCCATCATCGAGCCCCAGTCGCTCGCTACTGTGATCACCACCACGATTGTTTGGGTATTCATTCACTTAGCTCCATCTGTGTTACCACTGGACATCTTAACAGCTGATGTTTCAGTCTCATGATGGATGGCAGGAACATTATGCACTCGCTTTCAGTCAATAAGCTAATATCAGAAATGTGTTTTCAGCACATACAGGGACAATCGAATTGCCGTTATTTAATTAAACTGTCTTATGATGCCTTACTCTAACATGTGCTCGCCCTTTTTGTCAGAGTTGAATGTGTTTGTGATGAAACAAGGGTGGAGAGGATCAACATGGACCTAAATATAGTTGTTCTGCTGTTGTTTGTTGTTGAGGTGACAGAAGAAAATATCATCTTGGCGTAAATATTGTTTTACTAACTCAAATTAATATGAATTAATCTGCACCTCTGTTCATCAGTAAAGAGATGCTGACATGCAATCAGTTCACTGTGTCTGTCGACTGTGGGAACCAGGCTTGTGCATCCAATGGTTTTTAAATCAAACCCACATGCTTTTGTATGTCTGAAAAGAAAATTGCATGTTTCTGACTTTCAGTTGAGTTTCATGTATCTGACCCACTTGTTGAATGACAACCACACCACATGGAGTACAGAAATAAGCAGTAAAGGTGCATTTTATCAAACACAAAATGTACAGTGTTGATGTGACTCCTCCACCACGCCCACAGATCAACCAGACCAGCCTTGGCCATAAATCCTTGTTTTAGTCATCGTCTGCCATTTTGTCTGTGAGAACCCAACACATTCGATTTTCATTATGACTTTCATGCCACACTAATGAGACGGCAATTCCACAACCACACGTTTTAGAGGCTGTGGAATAATGGCCTTCTCCTGTGTCTTGTTCTGTTCTTCTCAAGGCTCCAAGGCGATGGATTACTCCAACGGGCTCTTTGACTGCCAGTCGCCCACCTCGCCTTTCCTGGGTGGCCTGCGGGTGCTGCATCTCCTTGAGGACCTGCGGGCGGCGTTGGAGCTCATGGACAATGAGGAGCGAGACAACCTGCGATGTCAGATCCCTGATTCCACTGCAGAGGGGTTGGCAGAGTGGCTGCACGGAGGAATGGTAAAAACAAAGGCCTTTATGTTTGCGCAGTATACGCCTCTACCTTTGTACCCCAACATCTGGATATCATGAATCCTAAAGCGTCTCCTCCAGTGGCTTTCTAGTCATTAGGTTTCAGTGCACCTCCACTGTCTCCTGCACGGCTGGATACTCATCAGCCTGGCACTTAAACTGATGCAAAGAGTCTTGTCATTTACCACAGAGGGAGAAGATAATCATAAATGTTACAAGTCAAAGTTGATTTAAAATAAGCTTTATCTGTACCTCAGTGACTTTACACAGTGCAGTTTTCAGACGTCACCTGGTCTGAATTATTCTCTGATCTGCTCTGCATCTCTTGGTCTTGTTCCATACAGTGCCTCTGTTTATTGTACGAGTGCTGTTATGACGTGTTGCGTGAGGGATGGAAGTTTCTATAAGAGACTGGCTGAAAATACTTTCCATCAGGTTGTTTTTCTTCCCTCACGGACCCGTCTCTCCATGTGTGATATTCGAGCGAGCAGTTTGCTTTTGATTCAATTTTCAAATAACTTGCATGTGAGAAAAGTACTGACCCTCACATGCTTTTCTGGAAAAGTCAAATCAGTTGTTTTCTTCTAAACCCTGTGAGTTCATCTTTCACAGAGGTTAGAGGATATAGTCATACTCTACTCTACGAGATCTGTGTGACTCAAGGGTGAAGGCTATTTTGTTTTGGCCTCTTTAGCCAGATTCGTATTTCAACATGACAGCTAGGGGCCTTCACTCTGCTTTGCTTTCATGAACTTTCTCAAGTCAATTTGTACCAGTTTCAGGCGAACGGACACGGCTCAGAAACGGTCAACCAAGATCGTCTGTCACGACTGGAGAGTGACAAAGAGTGTCTTATTCTCCAGGTAAGTGATGACAGTGACTCATGAGCAATACGGAGGAATTGATTCCGGTAGATTATATTGAGACTTCATAACCAGACACGAGTTAATAAAAGATTTCTACCACTGCAGGTTAGTGTCCTGACTGACCAGGTGGAGGTGCAGGGTGAAAAGATTCGAGACCTCGACTCTTGTCTTGACCACCATCGGGAGAAACTCAACGCTACTGAGGAGCTTCTTCAGCAGGTAACGATAAGTCAAAATCTCATGTGAAATCTGGATGATTGGAAAACTGCAATGTCCTAAAGTTTCCTGCTCGCTCTGCAGGAGCTGTTGAACCGATCAGCGCTGGAGACCCAGAAGCTGGAGCTGATGACCGAGGTGTCAAGTCTGAAGCTGAAGCTGACGACGGTGGAGCGAGATCACAGGGAGCATGAGGTAGACGCTCTCCTGTGAAACGGAGCCGAACAGAGAGTGTTCTCAGTTTGCACCTGCACCCCTGAGTCCTGGCGGCCGCCCAGTTATTGTTATTGAGTCACAAAGGTCCGACTCGCTTGGCTGGAGGACTCGGAGCTGTCATGTGGTGCAGGGTGAACTTCTCCAACGTTTACAAAAAAGGCTTAAACTCCTCGTGGGCCCCAGCAGCTGTTTCCTGCATCTCCCTTCTCCTCCCCCTCCTTCTCCTCTTTGAAGGGCAGTGGGACTAACAGTTTCCATACATTCTGTCCACCAGCAGGAACGTATATATATTTGGAGAATATTATGTGGAATTTCCAGGCAGTAAAAGCTTTAGGGGATTTTTTTCTGTTTAACTTGTTTTAGTTTCCATTCAGCCTCCATTATAGAAGGTTTAGGTTAATCCCATCTCAGCTTCGCTGATCCATTGTGATTAGTGTATTTATTTAAACTTCAGAGCCTAATTGACAAAAAGAAAACCTAAAAACAACTTTTAAACGGAACAAGCTGCTGGAATCAGTGCAGCGTTTGGACAGTAGACACATCTGTAATCTCAGGCTTGGTTAAAGCACCATCATCTTGTCTGAATCCCAGTTGCGTTTCCAAATGAATGTGTGGCTTTAAATGCTCAAACATCTTAAGATCAGTTCTAATTCCATGTAATGTCCAAGTTTTAGAGCTCCCACGCTGTAATTGACCATGACATTATCCATTTAGATTGTTCTCTGTGAGCTTCTTAGATTCTCTCCAGAGGGACGTCAGTCTGAAAATAATGTTTGGGGCCTTTAGCAGGAATCCCCCCCCCCTTAAAAAAAATATTGCTGGACATCTCCCCCACACAGTGTCCACAAACCTCCCGGGTGTGAATTCTTTCCTCGTCCTCAGGGCTTGTACCAGGAAGTGACAGACCTTCGGTTAAAAATATTGCTGGACATCTCCCCCACACAGTGTCCACAAACCTCCCGGGTGTGAATTCTTTCCTCGTCCTCAGGGCTTGTACCAGGAAGTGACAGACCTTCGGTTCAGGGTGACTGACATGGAGAATGAACGACTGCAGTGTGAGAAGAAGCTGAAAGCTACCAAAGTGAGTGTTTGTAGTTCACGGGTCAGAATTGATTTCTGAAATGCTTCGGTACTTATTTAAAACCTTGTGATTTATCCCTCCATCGTGACCCTGTGTCTCTGCTCATTCCTCCATCTTCCCACTTCCCCCCCCTCTCTTCTGTAAATCTAACATCTTCCTGCAACATGCTAACCCGTCAAGCGTCCAAAGCAGAACACTGAGCGGTTCACTGGAGCCGAGGTGAACAAGGTTTAAACTCCTGCTTGTCCTCTTCCTCTCTCTGGCCCCTAAGATCCTCTAAACCTGCTCCCTCCTCCACTGCTGCACTCTGATTTCCTGACTCACCGCACACTTGCTGTAAGTGCTTCCACCTGTGAGGCCTGATCTCACTCTCACTGTTGGCACCTGTCGTTTACACTACTCTGGAGTTGTTGAGCACCCAAAATGGAGATCTTTGAAAATGCTGATGATCCAGTTTTCGATGGGGAAACTCCAGAGCTGTGTGTTAGTGTGAATGGAAAGCACTCAGACACAGTAACACACAAATAGTCACATGGTATGTATCTTCAGGTGTGCTAGTTCTTTAAACCTGAGGTGTATTTGTGGATATATATCTCTGAACATAGAGCGAGGGGTTAGAATAAATCACTGCCCAGCTGACTAATTCTCACTAATGTCAGGTCCATGGGTCATTTCACTGATTATACACATGACATTTATTTCACGCTCTGTGAAATGTCTCTGGAGGAACTTTGAGTTTGAAATGGTTCAGTGCGTCTGCAGACAGACTGCCTGAGCTACGTGCTAACATGCTAACAGTGACAGGTTTAATACTTAGCAAGGTCATCAGCTTAGTTTAGGGTGTTAGCATGCGAAGCACACAGTCTGAAATATCAGACACATTTTAATAATGAAGATGAAGTTGTCGGGGACCTGTCTCCATTATACACTGGGCAGTATCGAGGAAATGTCTGAAGAATTTCAAGGCATAGAACCCTAATTAAAAGTGAAAACTAAGACTCATTAGTTGTGTCCGTCTGTGATTCACAAAGTGTGGGAGTTTCAGAGCGATGATTTAACATCTGTCGTCCGTCACAGGACGAGCTGCAGCTTCTGCAGAAGCAGCTGGACGAGCGGGAGCTGGAGCTGCGGAGGCTGAGGGACGAGAGCAGACTGAAGGTGGAGGACCACAGCAGAGAGGAGGGAGGAGACGGAGGTGGGAGTTGTTTTTATTAATTTGTCTGGAAGTTTCTTCAGCTATTTCGTGCAGCTCATCTCTAATATTACACCAGGGTTCATGAGGATTAGAGAAATAGACATTTCACATTCCTAAAACCCCACACCTCCCCCCAGCAGCTTTCCTGAAGCAATAATGGTGTTCTTAGGTTCATCCGGAGTCCTCCATGAATTATTTATTTTACCAAATCTCACAGATGCTCCAACTGTTTTTTTAAGTGAAATCCATGTCAGTGTTTTTGTGTGGAGGCTCCGTACCAAACCACATGACTGCTGTACTTCACCCTCTGCTGACCTTATCTTATCCTCTGGTGGTGGAGGAATTCCAGTTATTAAAAGGACAGTCGGGGATACTGGTGTACATGTAAACAAATGCTGCACAGTCTGAGCTGCAGTCCTTCAGACACACACAAGTTAAAAAATGCAGATCAAATCAGAGCTTAAATCTTTTTGATGTTTTTAATTGGGCAGCATTTCTCATTGAACCCACAGAATGTCCCTGTTTTAGATGAATTGTGATTAATTAGTTTACTGCAGCATTAGTCCAGAGAATCATCACGCTTCATTATTTCTGTGGCTGAGCATTAATTTAATTTTAATCTAAACCTTAAATGTGTATTGTTATTATCTTGGGTCATGGTACAGAAATGTTGAAGGTGAGGAGGGCTCTGGAGACGCTCACGTCAGCCAACGATCAGAAGGTAGTGTCCTGTAATGTTGCCCCCAGTCCTGTGAAGCTGATTTGAATGAAACAGAATCAATTGTAATTGGCCCATGTTGATGCACAGGAGAGACGGATCAAAGAGCTGGAGGCGTCGCTCTCTAAGTGCAAGGAAGTGCAAGAGCTAGAAAAAGGTAAAGACTGCGTTTAAATCCATGGGCTCTGGGAAAGGTTCACAGTATTTTATATTAGTATACGATTAACAATAATAAAAAATAGCTACTTTTAGCCTTAGGTCCAACTTTAAACAACTAATATCAGGAGATTTTCACATTCCTGCCTCTCTGTCCTCTCTCAGAGAAGTTGAAGGAAGACGACTATCACGACATCTCAGATGATCCCTCGGTTCCTGTGTCCATGGAGGTGGATCAGGTCACGCTGGCGTTGGAGGGGGAGGCAGGAAGGAGCTTTGGCGAGGTAAACACAACCTCTGTCAAAACAATTCAACACAGGATGAACCCCAGACTCCCGGCTTCCTTTCAGAAAAAACTAACTCAACTCAATCTCAACCGCCCACTCTGAAATTGCGTCTCTGTGGAGTCCAGAGCTTGTGCTCAGGCTCTTATTTGTCGGATCAATGTTTTGCTGCCTGGAATAAAAAATGTTAAATGAATCTGTTTTTCTGTGGCTGTCTCTCCTCTCAGTCTGTTCCATGTATTGCCGTGTTGTCTGAGATGAACGAGCTGGACAGAGAACGGCAGCTACAGACCCAAAGGTACGACTCCGCTGGATTCATACCTAAATGTTGTTACCACACGTGGCTTTATTTGGTCTCATGCATGGAATAAAATACACTGAAATATATGTACAATATAAATGTTGACACTTTTTCAAAAGGTGACAGTGGACCTTGAAAAGTTTTGCAAAACTTTTCATTTTAGAAGTTCATATATCAACTAAAAACAAGGAAAAAAGGATTCTCTAGAGGTCGTCACATTCCACAGGTTTGCTAATGTCGAATGTCTCGCGATGCTTGTAGCTTTTAATGGGATTCTGTGGTGAGTGGCTCAGAGATTTCTTCTTCTTGTCCTTGCAGCTCGGCTGTCACCAGCAGCAGCAGCGACCAGGTAAGACTGGGCTGACTGACTGAGTGTTGGAGCTTTGGATGAACATGGGATTCAGAATGGTTTTCACTTGACCTTTAAATGTTGAGTCTGAGCGATCCACGTGATTGCTGCTGGGTTCAGAGAAATCACAGGATTGATCACGTGTCCTGCACTGACACCTAGTGGTGAAATGAAGAAACTGAACTTTAACCGTCCTCTTTTTATTCCTGCTTGAATTTACAAGTAATATTTTCTATATCTGTATTTATCCATCTTCTCTCCTGTTTTTCCCTCATAGACAAAAAACAAACCAGCAGATGGTTCCCTCCCCCTGAGCAGCGAACAGACATTTGGTTCCAAGAAGAGTCGCTCGTCTTTTGGTCGAGGATTCCTGAAGCTGCGTGGAGGAAAGCAGACGGCCAGCACCTCCAACCTGGGTGAGCTAAAACAAACGTTATTTTTTAATCCTCCATTTTATTCTTGTCACAGTTTTGTCTTGCCAAAGTGTTTTACGGCTGACTCTGGTGTTTCTTCCATGCCTCTGTAACTTGTGAAGATCGCAGCCGGAGCTCCAGTGCACCTGTGTTAGGTACAGTAGAGCAGAGTGGCCCTGTCGGCCTGCAGTATGGCTGCTCTGGATGACACAGCTGGATGCACCTTAAGGGCAACTGACATTGAAATGCAATCAGTCATTTCTGCCAAACACTTTCTTAAAAACATTTTAGGTTGCAGTCACAGAAATTCCCACACTCTGAAACTCCTTTTCACCACAATTTGGACAGCACACGAATGCAACACCTCCTGTTCATCAGCTCAGTGTCACTCATCCTGTGATAGATGAAGCAATGTTTCCCAGCAGAGGTGAAATGACTCGTCATCAGAAGCTGGGAACCACTGCTCTGAAATCATAGTTTCTTCTCGTCTTAAATTGTCCAGTTGTCCCTGATCCATGACGCAATAAACCATCTGCAATGAAGCCGTTTTAATCGAACTTTCGGTGAAGTGGTCGACGTCCTGTACGTGTTGCGTCGTAGTGGCTGACCTCAGCAGCTCTGGTTGTCGTGGAGCTTCAAGTCAAATCTTTTACCAGATAAACAAATAAAGTTTGAATGTTTATCTCTCCAGCTGAGACAGAACGTAAAGGAACAGATCACCTGGACTTGGCCGGCGTTCCTCCACAGAAATCCCACAATGCAACTCCTCTGCTGTCCTCACCGGAAACCAAAAAGAAGTCGAAAGGCTTCATGAAATTCTTTGGCAGGTAACAGTCGATGGTTTACAGTGACGTCAGAGGGTGATGTGCATTTATATGATATTTGTAACGTGATATTTATTTTACTTCTTCAGACTAAAGAGGAGTCACTCCACCTCCTTCAACCTTGATGACGCAGCAGAGATGGAGTTCAGGAGGGGCGGAGTCAGAGCCACGGCTGGACCCCGGCTCGGGTGGTCACGAGAAGCTAAGCACAAGTAGGTGTTGACCGACGTTTCATACAAGATCTGGAAATCGCTTGCAAACGTCCTGACCTCTGGTCAGAGTTAGAGTCATGGACGCTTTCCTTCTGCGTCTCTCCAGTGCTGTGGACGTTCCCTTCTCACGCTGGAGCAAAGAGGAGGTGAACGAGTGGCTGCACGAACAGGGCCTCGGGTTATATTCTGCTCAGGGTCAGAATTGGATCCAGTCAGGACAAACACTGCTGCAGGCGTCCCAGCACGACGTGGAGAAGGTAGGGGCCTTTTGTAACCACAGAGAGAAGGGACGTGGAAGTCTAGACAAACATCCAAATTGTAGTTTAACCTTTAACCCAAGTGGACATGCTCCTGACTGGTGTTCTCCTCTGAGCAGGAGCTGGGCATCAAGCATCCACTCCACAGGAAGAAGCTGCAGCTGGCCCTGCAGGCACTGGGCTCAGAGGAGGACGACCTGAGGGGCAGACTGGACCACAACTGGGTGACCAGTAAGTGTCTCAACCAAAGGATGTTCTCTGTCGGCCTTTGAACCCAGATCCCACAGTGTTGTGTCTGTTTCAGGGTGGCTGGACGACATCGGCCTCCCGCAGTACAAGAGTCACTTTGATGAGGCGCGTGTTGATGGACGGATGCTGCACTTCATGACAGTGGTGAGACAGTTTGAACACTCTGACAGCATCCCCATGAACGCAGCCATCAGACCTCTAAGGTGTGGTAAAGCTGGTGTTTGGTTGCAGGAGGACTTGTTGTCCCTGAAGGTTGGCAGCGTTCTCCATCACCTCAGCATCAAACGAGCCATTCAGGTCCTCCGCCTCAACTCCTACGAAGCAAACTGCCTCAGGCGCCGGCCGTGTGATGAGGTATCACATCGTGTGCCCTGATTGTTTGGCAACATCTATGATGTAATGTTGTATGCACTGATTAAAGAGCGACTGTTCCCTCGTAATCATCCAGAACAACATGACTCCGGCTGAGATCTCCCAGTGGACCAACCACCGAGTGATGGAGTGGCTCCGATCCGTGGATCTGGCCGAGTATGCACCGAATCTGAGAGGCAGCGGAGTTCACGGAGGACTGATGGTGAGCAGGTGGAGTCGCACTCATTCATCAGATTCCTTCTGTTGATGGAGAACCCAGGAATTCTCTGATGTCCCTGTGCTCTCCAGGTGCTGGAGCCGCGCTTCAACGTGGAAGCTCTCGCTCTCCTGCTCAACATCCCCCCCAACAAAACCCTGCTGAGACGCCACCTGGCCACACACTTCCACCTGCTCATTGGCTCAGAGGCTCAGCGGCTCAAACAGGACTGTCTGGAAAACCCAGACTACAGCGTCCTCACCGCCACGGCCAAGGTCAAGGTAAGGCCCACATCCCTCCCTTCAGTTTGATAGGCAAATGGGTTATTGCTTGCTCCTCGCCCACTGAAACATGTCTTCCTGTCTCAGCCTCGACGCCTGTCGTTCGGGGGCTTTGGAACTCTGAGGAGGAAACGTCAGGACGATGATGAGGAGTACGTCTGCCCCATGAACGTCGAAATGCCCAAAAGCAGCAGCTTCCAGAAGGGGGTCCGGATCTATGAGGACAACTTCGACCCCTTGGAACAGGTACGGGTCAACACTTCTGCTCCTGTCCTCTACCAACTGCTCCTCAACGCGTCTGTGTGTTCTGACAGATGGAAGACTCAGAGGGCACCGTCCGGCAGATCGGAGCGTTTTCAGAGGGAATTAACAATCTGACGGTGAGTCTGAGCTGCGGCGGCTGCGTGTTGGCTGAGTGCCGACGTACTGACCTGAGCTCTGTGTTTCAGAATATGCTGAAGGGCGACGACTTCTTCCAGGAAATGCCCGTCTGTCGTCCAGAGGTCGATGCAGGAGAAACACACGACGACGTGTGAAGAGGCTTCGGTGGAAAAGAACAAGCTGCTGATGTCATCCTCAAACCCCCTTTCTACAGTCCCGTTCAGTTTCAGCATGTGGTCAGTGATATTTATTGACGCTGTCAGTTAAGCTGCATGAACTTCCAATTCAATGTTTTCATTAATGTACCTGCATTTATTTCTATTGCTCATGTAGTTCCAATCAAACATTCTGAGGAACTAGATTAGAAGATGAACATCACCCAGGTCTGCATCTAAAATCATCCCTGTAAAGCTTGTAACATCACTTATAAGCATTTGTTAAACTAGACAGACGTGAGTGAAACTTTTCAAAGTCTTTGTCCCTTAAAACTAAATTAGGTAAATGTTTGCTTCTGTTTTTCAATTTTTCTTAATAAAAAAAAGAAAAATGTATTTTCTACCAATGTTGTCAAGAGAAGCTACAATTGCGTCGCATCGCCCTCTGCAGCCTCTCAACCCACAAACAACACCAGTGAAAAACAGCCAAGTCAATCTTAACTGCTTTTTATGTTGCATATTCAAACACAAGCCGCAAGTAACATTAACAAATCAGTCTGAGGCAAATAAACCCCAGAGGACGAACAATTCCATAGAAATGAAGCACGGTTATATTCAGTGTGCATAAAAAAAGCTTTTGCGAGTTAAGGCACTAAAGCCAGTAAACCACCTCTGACAGCGAGGCCACAGCACGACAGTGGTTCCATTAGCAACACGTTTTAAATCACATCCTCCACACACATGTCCCCCTAACACGCTCTCCCTCCCGTTCTTGGTCCGTGCTGTGATTCTGTTGCATGATAAATGTCATAAATATTGTTTACATAGTGCAAATACCCAACTACATGACTACTTTTTGGAGTAGGGATAATTATTTCGAAGTGCCATTGATTTCCAAACCTCAAGGTCTAGAAGGTGAACCTGCGATCTTCAGCATGGCCGACTTTGTCCAGGTTGGGGTTGCAGGCGAACTGGATCATGGGAGGTGGTCCGCACATGAGGACGAGGGTATCGTCTCCAGGGGGAGGGAGGTGCTCTCTGACCATGTCCTCACTGATGAAGCCTTGACTGTACTCCCAGTCTGCAGAATGGAAAAAGACCACGTAAACATCGTAAATATTTCTCACAAAGTGGAATCATATCATAGTCTATCAGTTCAGATTGTCTTGTCAGCAATAATATTACTGAGAGCTCACTGTCTGGGGCCTTGTCCACAGTGAACCACAGCTTGAATCGATCAGGGTTGTTGACCTGAATCTCTTCCAGCTCTGGCCGCAGTAGGATGTCTTTCTCCGTCTGAGAAAACAGACCAAGTAAGATTCTTTAATCAATATGGTGCAATCTGAAAAAACTCTCATTACTGGACTAAAGTAAGACCTTTATAGTGACATCCATTGGATCGCCCTTAAATCAAGAGGACAGCCTCTGACTCACCTGGTTGGCAAAGAGCAGGTGACACACTGTCTGGTCCTGGGGATCCTTCATCATCGCTGTGATGAGCTGCAGCATCGGAGTGATGCCTGGAGAAGAACAAATTGAAACATTTTAAAAGAAGAAACGACATGCTAACCTATGACTTTTTTGTTGATTTTTGGCCAAAATTTTTTGGGGTTTTTTTATTGAGCAAATGACATTTTTAGTAAAAGGCATACTAACCAATGACTTTTTAATCGATTTCTGGCCAGAAAAAAGAAAAAAAAATTCTGGGAAAAAAAACGACATACTAACCTATGACTTTTTTGTCGATTTTTGGCCGAA